>CAXIUP010000176.1:360000-570000 GCA_964035015.1 Corallium rubrum | reverse complement strand
TTTTTGGTTGTTTTGACCAATTATTTTTTTGGTTGTTTTGACCATTTTAAACTGGTTGTCTCAGATGCATCCAAACGACCAATTTTTTTTGGTCATTTTAACCAGTTTGTTTTTACAGTGTACACTGATGACAACGGAACAATCCCCTTTTCCATTATTATGTTTGCAGCCATAATAGTAGGTTTGCACTTTGGACAATCAAGATCATGATTGAGATCATTACAATGTTTCTGGACTGCAGTAATGTACTGAACTAAAGTCATGTCTTTGATACATGTTACATATGTATCGTTGTTCAATTTGCATCCTTCAGTGAGATTCTGTTTAAAATATTTTCTAAACTTAAGAAGGCATTCTTCATCATTGAATTGACATTCGTTTTTGTCCACCCAAAGAAAATGAATTTATTTTGGGGATTCCTGAAAATCCTGTATAGATTCACTATTGGCTTTGCTCTGTGTTAATGTGGCAGTTGAAGTACTGGCAACATAAGTACAATTTTCTCTTACTAATGCTGGCCCTGACATGGCTTCTTGGGAATCCATCTCACTTTCACTATCACTGCTAACTATTTCAGTGCTTGCCTGTGACTCGTTGCCTGCCTGTGACTCATTGCTTTGCGAATCAGTTTTATTTGCACTTCTCTGACACTTTTTCTTTGACAAACGTTTGGACTTAGATTCAGCTTTCTTCAGCACTTTCAATTCTTTCTCAAGCTTCCATTTTTTCCGACCCTTTTGAAGGATGGTTGAGTTGGTATCTGCAGCCTGAAGAAATTTCTCTGCATTACTGTATTGCTCCTTTTGTTTGCATAATAATTCCGTCGTTTCTTTAAGAGAGGAAATACCTTCATTTAACTCAGCAACATGGGAAGCTCGAACTTCAGCACCTACATATTTTCGCTTTGGTTTAGACGGCTTTTGGGCAGAACCATAAACAGTTGATCTTGATACTTTTTTTTGCATATTGGTATCCAGTTGAATCAACATTTCTCCTGGCTTCTTCGAATAATTTTCCTTTATTTAAGAGGAGCTTGGCATCACCAGTACACAATTTGAAAGCTGCAGTATTAACACTTTCCTGGTATTTAGTTAGGTTGCTACACTTGTAGATTTTAGATCTTTCCTTTAGGTCACCGATACTAAGCTCTACAAGTTGTTTCCTTTGTCCACTCTCTTCCTCCTACAATACCAAAAGATTGTTCTATTTTCCATTTAAAACTGCATACCTGTACACCAATCTCCTCAGTAATGAATCGCTAAAAACTAACCCATTGAAACAAGTTGAATTGACTCAGAGGAATCGAGTAAAACACAAGACATGGTATATATGTGTATAATAAACAATGTATAGCAGAGTTGTAAGCTAGGCAGTTCAGTGGGCTGCCCCATGATCCTCGAAAAACAACAAAAGCCATATCTCAAATACCGTAATTCATAAATCACACCATTTATTAAAACATTTAGACAACATGCCCAAGGTTTTATGACCAATTGACTATTGCTCATAGAAAATGAAGTCCAGGTTTTAATTGTCATTAGTGTCAATTTAAAGTGCATATACGAGAATTTTCATTTTTTTCCCCAAAATCGGCCGTATTGAGATGATTCTAACGATATATAACACTCCTTCAACGGATGAAAACTTCCCGAGATATCTGGTTCTAAACATGGCGAAAATATGTTTTTTCAAAACATGGCCGGGAGAAAAGAGTCTGAGTCCGAATAAGGCTGATGACGTCAAATCGGGACAAACTGTATTTGCGACTACAGTTGTTTAGTATGCAATTGAGGACGGAATACCTTCGCGGTGTGTTGTATTCGGATGTTTCAACAAGCCAGACCCTAAAAACGGTACAATACTTCATAGGGAAGTTTACGTTGAAGATTTAATACCAGAAGCAATAGAATGATGCCAGAGGATGCCATGATGCCCTTAGGATGTTAAGTGCGAACGCAAAGATACAGTATGGCGCACTGTTTGGTCTAAGCATTTCAACTGGCCAGACGGTTTCTTCGGAAATATTGTTTTCAAGACAAGAGAAGCCCTATATCCCGTGGCTAAAAAGGGCTGATATATATTAGAGAAACCTTCTACCCATCATATTTGGCTGCAGACAAACGCGAAGGAAAGCTTTGAATTGAGAGTCAAGCGCGACAAGAGGATTCAACGCATGTTTTGATGCAATTATTTTAACAAACACGGACTCCAGGTAAAATAACTTTTTTAGATATTTAGAAAGAAAGAAGTGCTGCTGAAAAACCACAACCTTCCAGATCATCTGAATACATCGAGCATGAAAATATAATGAAAACAAAACAAGCATATGTCGTTATGTCGAACATCTTGTCAGCTGCCTGCGTTGATGTCTGATCAAGTCTTTCTGTCTCGGATGTGTTTTATGTGTTCACAGGCATAATTATTGGGCAGTATAAATGTCGTTGGCAAGTATCTTGATATTATATACGCTTACAATTGCACACGACGGTGATTAAGTAAACTTGCAGGTGACAGTCAGAACCCCCCTGACCATGCAACAGATGGTATGACAGCAGTAAAGAGCCTGGGAACGAGGCTGCAGTGCGCTATCCACTGGCGCGGCTGTGTAAAAACGCCAGGTAAAAGGATAAAAGGCCGGCCTGGCCTGTTAACTCTTTCTTGTCCGAATTGGTCTGTAGTATTTTATTCTGGCTAACGCCAGACGATTTTATTCACCTCTGGGGAAGCCCCCGGACAGGAATGAGTTATAAACTATCTCTTTAACTCTTTCTTGTCCGAATTGGTCTTTAGTATTTTATTCTGGCTAACGCCAGACGATTTTATTCACCTCTTGGGAAGCCCCCGGACAGGAATGAGTTAAAAAATATCCCGCATGGCGCATGTCTGTTCAACAAAGTTGAATGAAATGTGGCCAAATGCGTTGAACACCTTTCAACATTTTGAGAACAATAGAAATGTTGAACGCGTGTTGAACGAAAATTTGAACATGTTCAAATTTCATTCAACATCATTCAACACCATTCAACAACGTTCAACATCATTCAACAGGGGTGGCCAAACGCTTTCAACATGTTGAATTCAACAATGTTGAATGAAATGTTGAAAGCCTTTGGCCAGGCCTTTAGATCTACGTTTACCGCAAACGCCGAACTCCAGTTTGCGGTTTTCCGTTTGATGTTAGAAGTTGGGACAATTTGTACATTTAGATTAATGTAAAGTTTAGTAAACTACTCCAGAAAAAAACGAAACTATATGCCTATAAAATATACAGGAATTAATCCAAAGCTAATAAATAACTATCCTCTGGCTACACAAGAAACAAATAGATTTTCTATTAATTAGAGCAGTTACTCAATTACCGTATTTTGTGTTCGGATGCGGCGCTTATTTGAGGGCGGCGCTCTTTCAAAATTATTTTATTTGTAAACGATAACAAGAAATGTTAACAACAAATTGAACATGTTTCAAGAGAGAGTTAAATGGAAGAGCATTGAAATATACTCACTTTGAACTTAAAAACACTGGAATACAGGAGAATAAATTTCCGAGGCTGATTTAAGATTGAGATGTACTGTAGTTGTTTTTTAGTTTGGCTTCGCAAACAATTCTGTCTGACGGTGCTTCGATTAAGCGCCGCATTGTTGTGAATAACTGCGGCGCTTATTCGAGGGCTGCGCTTTTAATATTTTTGCTCTCATATGCGGCGCTTAAAGTGCCTATCTCAGGGTTGGGGATTTTACATATTTAGGATATTTGGAACATTTTAAGAAGATTTGTAATATATCTTCTTCTCCGAAAATTTCATCTTCATGGACTTTTTTGCTGTTAAAGTTGGCGATTTTGACGATGGCCGTGAAAATTTTTTACTGGGTTCTAGTCGCCGGAAGTGACGTAGAAGCAGGGAGACCTTCTCAGACAGTAACAGTGTTTACATCGGGAGTTTACGGGTCACGTTGGATTTTCTTGGCTATATTCAGGTTATTTTGTCGGAAATCCTTTTAAAAATTATGCCAAACAGGTGCGTAGTGTTTTTACTCACGAATGAACCCAGTTGATACGCTAGAATGGCGCTGTATGCTGTTTCTTTTTTTGCGACAATAACGATGTACTATTTTGACTCACGGAAGGCGAAGAAGACAAGGGTAGCTTAGTGTCAAATTTCGTCAAGGATAAAGGTGTGAAATGAACGCCGACATCTACTTCTGTGACCTGTTCGTTGTTCGAAGTATTTTCAACGGGAATATTTGGCACTAAGACGATTCACAGCAGTTTACCACGAGGAAACCCCGTCGGTGTGTCGATTGCAAAAGCGTGAGAACTTGTGCATGTCATCAGTCTCATATTTCTTTTTATCGAAGTATTGTTTGCGTTCGATCTTTGATCAAGAATATATCGAAATATACTTGACTTGGTAACGTCGTGTACCTCTGGTTCTAATACTGATAGCTAAAATGACTAGACTAGGATGTAAACATTCTGGGATACGTAATCGAGATCGAAGACGAAGTAAAACTGTCTTCCAGTGTGGCCGTACCTGAAGACGAATCATCTGAATGCATTGTCAAGCCGTATGAAGACGAGTCGGTTGCCGATGAAATTTGGATCGTATAATCATAATGAGGAAATGCGACTTGAAAAAGGTCTTTAGTACGACGGCTACAAATTCGCTTTTGAGGGGCACGATAAGGTAAAAATGATAGGTAATTAAGTTTGATGTCTTTAATTGAAAGTTGCTTTTATCAGTGAATTTATGTTTACGTTTTATCTGCAATGTTGTATAAAAATTTTTGTATGCTGTCAAAGCCAAATGATTCGCATGTTTAATTCTATTCGATATTTCTCTGACACCGAACTGCTTGCAAATGCGATGAATTTAGGACCGCAAATTTAATGAGCAAATGCGACTTGAAAAATATCTTCTACGATGGCTATAAATTCGCTTGGCGGGGCACAACAAGGTGAACGATTTGTAAGTTATGAAAGTTTGCTTTATCAGTGAATTTATGTTTACGTTTTATCGAATGTTGTATACTGGCCGCTGTCAAAGCCAAATGATTCGCATGTTTATATTTGTTATATATCTGGTCACTGCGTCTAGCGGGCTGCAAATATCGAAGAATTGACGAGGCAAACTATAAAATAGAAGATACAGAAAACAAGGTAGATACTGTCAGTATTGATTAATAGAATAATCGTTCGCTTTCCGATTTCCACTTGCGAATAAGCCAGCTGCGCACAATTCACCTAGGCTAATAGAATTGCTTCGCTCTGATACTTTATCTTGTCACTTTTACGATGTAAGTGTCCCGCTAGACGCAATGATCAGATTTCCAGGCCAACAAGTGTAAAGAACTTGATCAATGTTATTAACCGTTTCAATGCAAGCTTTGAGGCCTGGTTCATACGTCGCATTTAATTCAGACGAATTTAACTCAATCAATTAAATGCGACTGCAGTGCGACGTATGAAACGAATTAAATTCGACTGAAGAGTTAAATTCGTCTGAGACGTTGTATCCGTCACGGTGAGACGGATACAACGTCTGAAATGCGTGTTGGTTTCAGACGTCGCTGTATCGTCGCATCGAATAGACCCTTTCACGGTTTCGGACGCCATTTTGTTTGGGGGGCAAACAAACCCGGTTGCTAGGTAACTACGCATATTATTCCTTGTTAAATGTTGTCAGATTCTACAATTCCATGTGTTTAAACGCTGTTTTTTACCTGAAAATCTGAAAGATATCCATTCATACCTCTCGTCGAATTTTCTCTAAGTTTGGAAAGGTACGTAGTAGTCTTTTGTTACGGCAAAAACAAAGTTTAATGTGATTTACGCTTGATTAGCGAACCTTGCTCCTTGAATCTCTTGAATTCGGATGTTGCCGCCGAGGTTGCCGCTTATATATACTTCAAATTGAATGTAAAATTTCACAACTGCTTTATTATATTAGCATATTAAGAAGACATTTTCTGTTTTCCTAAACTTTCTTTCTAGATTTGTGAAATATCGTTCAAAATACAACTATTTTGCGGTATCTTCTGGAGATTTAGATGGGTCGTGGAGACAAGTGTTGTGTTGGTGGTTGTGATAAAACAGTATGAATGGATATCTTTCAGATTTTCAGGTAAAAAACAGCGTTTAAACACATGGAATCGTAGAATCTGACAACATTTAACAAGGAATAATATGCGTAGTTACCTAGCAACCGGGTTTGTTTGCCCCCCAAACAAAATGGCGTCCGAAACCGTGAAAGGGTCTATTAAATGCATAAATTATGATAACATATTTTTTGTGCCCGTGATCAGATTTTTGTTTACTTCGCATGCGTATTGGACGTTTTTGGCGCGATCTAACGGGATTTTCCTTGCTCGTCACTGAATTAAATTCGTCGCATGAAACGAATTCGAGTTCACGTCGACTAGACGAAGCTAACTATGAATTAAATTCGTCTGAATTAAATGCGACGTATGAACCAGGCCTGATTTACTGACATTCCTTCGCATTCGCAAGCAGTTCAGTGTCAGAGAAATATCGAATAGAATTAAACATGCGAATCATTTGGCTTTGACAGCATACAAATTTTTTTGTTTTAGCAAATGCGTGTATATAACATTGCAGATAAAACGTAAACATAAATTCACTGATAAAAGCAACTTTCAATTAAAGACATTAAACTTACCTATCATTTACCTTATCGTGCCCCTCAAAAGCGAATTTGTAGCCGTCGTACTAAAGACCTTTTTCAAGTCGCATTTCCTCATTATGATTTACGATCCAAATTTCATCGGCAACCGACTTCATCTTCATACGGCTTGACAATGCATTCAGATGATTCGTCTTCCGGTATGGCCACACTGGAAGACAGTTTTACTTCGTTTTCGATCTCGATTACGTATCCCGGAATAATGTTTACATCCTGGTCTAGTCATTTTAGCTATCAGCGTTAGAACCAGAGGTACACGACGTTACCAAGCAAAGTATATTTCGATATATTCTTGATCAAAGATCGAACGCAAACAATACTTCGATAAAAAGAAATATGAGACTGATGACATGCACAAGTTCTCACGCTTTTGCAATCGACACACCGACGGGGTTTCCTCGTGGTAAACTGCTGTGAATCGTCTTAGTGCCAAATATTCCCGTTGAAAATACTTCGAACAACGAACAGGTCACAGAAGTAGATGTCGGCGTTCATTTCACACCTTTATCCTTGACGAAATTTGACACTAAGCTACCCTTGTCTTCTTCGCCTTCCGTGAGTCAAAATAGTACATCGTTATTGTCGCAAAAAAAGAAACAGCATACAGCGCCATTCTAGCGTATCAACTGGGTTCATTCGTGAGTAAAAACACTACGCACCTGTTTGGCATAATTTTTAAAAGGATTTCCGACAAAATAACCTGAATATAGCCAAGAAAATCCAACGTGACCCGTAAACTCCCGATGTAAACACTGTTACTGTCTGAGAAGGTCTCCCTGCTTCTACGTCACTTCCGGCGACTAGAACCCAGTAAAAATTTTTCACGGCCATCGTCAAAATCGCCAACTTTAACAGCAAAAAAGTCCATGAAGATGAAATTTTCGGAGAAGAAGACTGTATATTACAAATCTTCTTAAAATGTTCCAAATATCCTAAATATGTAAAATCCCCAACCCTGAGATAGGCACTTTAATCGGTGGAGGCGCTTAATCGGGGGCGACACTTAAACGAGTAAATACGGTATATGTTGATTCCGCCAAGTTGATTATTTTTTTGTCATATACAATGTTCATGCTTTAAGCGACGAAAAGAAGGCAAAATTTATAGCAAATCAAAGAAAAATTATTAAATTGTGTACCAGAAGCATTTATACGCGAGATAATACAAAATCCAAACAGAGAATTCAAAATCCAGACAGCAGACGTGAATGACTTCCGTGAAAACCGACGTCTCGCAGCAGTTAGACGTGAGCGGTAAAATGGGAAGGGGTTATGGATTTCAATGTCTATGAAATAATAGTTGACTTGGGCTGCACCTGACTTTTTGTCAACTATTACCTAGGAACCTTATAGAAATTCCTCAACCTTTATACAGTATGTTTTCATCAAGAAATTGTGGGATGCCGAGTGACGAACCATACTGCCAGGTGGGATTCGAACCCGCGACCTTCGGTTTACTAATCTGACGCTCTACCGTCGTGAAACGACGATTCACAATATAAACAGAACATTTTAAACTACAATGTAAATTTTATTTTCACTTTATAATTCGTTGTCTTGCATTCATTCTTAAAGACACTCGAATATATTATTTTAGCGCTTAACGCTGTTTATGTATAATTAATTCAAAATTATTGCAAAAATATTAAACTTAAGTCAGGAAAAATATTCTTAAAATATTCGTATATTCAATAGTGAAAAATAATATTTTTTTAAAAACATAAAAAATAAATATTTTTTTAAAAATATAATAAATATTTTTAAAAAAATATTATTTTTCTCTATTATATTTCTCTATATTGAGAAGTTAAATTGCCTCATTGTGTCTCAACACTACGCAATCACCCTTTTAGTTGAGCTTGTTACCCTGGATAGACCACAATACATTGCGAATTGAAGATGGCGCCGCTATTGGTGAAAACCACTGATCTGAAAAATAGGACTGGATCGAGTTTTGTATTGTGTCGGATGAGCTGATTTTGGAGCCAGCTCATTTGCATTGACCAGAGATCGTTAGAAACTGCGATTGTGCAGGCAAATCAAACTGAGACACTTGCGAAATGGGTTTAGAGTCTCATAATTGCAAAAAGTATTCAACCTTCCTCCGGATGGGTTTTTAAGTTTACATAACCTTCCTCAAAATATATAGCGAGAATTTTGTGTTTTGCAACGTTCATAAATACTGCGTGACTTTTACAGTACCTTGGTTTTCCTATATAAGTAAGTTTTGGCATACTACAATAGCTACTAATAACTGGCCGCTGCTGACTGACAGCCTACTAACTACCCTCAACTGCTGCGAAGATACAGACATCACAGCAGACATCAGCGTACATGTCTCACACATGTAACAGCTGCCACTGCCAGTGCTGCATAATTGTTGGTTAGCCAATGTTTTTCTGCAAATCGCTTTTCTTCTCGACACCTTGCTTTGGTCAGTTGTAACTTTCTCAGATTGCCGAATGTGTTGTTTCACGTGTTTTCACTTTAAACCTTCTTCACTAAAGTAAACCTTCCTCCAGGTGGTACCCGCATACCCGCAGCTTTTTTCCAACTCTGTAGAGTCTGGCCAATGGCAATATATTTACTTTGCTAACCATCAATGCACAAAAACCTGAACTTAATTTGACGCTTCACAGTTGGCTTTTTTCACCAGATAATTAGAGGCAACGGCGGCCATATCGTAGTGACCTCATTACAAATTCAATGGCTAGTCTGAGAGGAAAAGCAAAACTGACCGACATCAAAGAACTGTCCGACCAATATGTCCGTCCCTTCACTAACATTAAATAGAGAATGTCAGAATGCCCAACATGTCTGCAACGCCACAGTAGTTGTTCACTCCAACATGGCCGCCGTTGGCTTCATAGACGAAATTGGAGTTTCGACTGGGCATACAATCTGAGTCGGGATGAAACGTAGTTCATTTATAACATGAGGTTGAAGCAGCCGTAGTAAACAACATTTCTGATTTCAGAAACTTTTTAATGTTTAGGTATTCCATAAGGATAAAATTTGCTTATCGATTATCCTTGACAATAATCCTAAACGTATAGTGTCTAAAAATAATGAACTCAAAACATGAAAAAACAGTCCCAGCCTATGTTATCTTCCCGTTATGCTTTAATAGACACGATATAATTTGCAAAGGGACCCAAATTGAATAGGAATCTAATTTGCATGTGAGCCAAAATGAAACTACGATTTGGTGAATTTTCAGTAATAGAAACTCGATCCAGTCCCATTTTTCAGATTAGTGGTGAAAACGTCCATTGCGGTTTTCGCTGACGTCAGCTAAAAAGAGGCGGGAAAATCATGTTAAACGTGTTTTCTTGTTGCTTCGACTTCGCTTAAGACTTCATTTAGATTGCTCATTAAGAACTCGGCATCGCTGCGGCTAAAACAAATGGGAGGTTTGAACTTCAACACATTTTCATCGGGTCCATCGACACTAAGGATAATGTATCTTTCTTTTAGCCTAGCAAAAAGAAAGTAAATATAAAATAATGACATTATCGAGTGTTAGTGGCGCAGCGGTTAGCGCTCGTGCCTTTCACCTCTGCGAAACTAGGACATCACGCATTTTCATACATAGTTGCGCTTGTATGTAACGGCCATACTATGTAGCATAGTTGCGCTTGTATGTAACGGCACTGGTTAAAGTGTCTATGAAATGAAAAATTCGTTGGCATTTTTGTTGTTTTATTGTGCAGAGGAGCATGGCAGGAGCACTCACTGAAAATTTGAAGAGAATCTGATGCGTAGTTTTCGCGCTATTAACTCTCAAAGTTTGCCATGGCTAGTTGTTCTTGGAGAAAAATTTGGGCTTTCGGAAACAATGGTTATGACGTACGCAGATGGACAACTATGCATAAGAACAATAGATTTCACTATTAATGATCCATCTGCGTACGTCATAAGGTATTGTTACCAAGAAGGCAAGAAGCCCAAATTTCGCCAAAACAAACTATCCACGGCAAATTTTGAGAGTTGATAGCGCGAAAACTACGCATCAGATTCTCCTGAAATTTTCAGTGAGTGCTCCTGTCATGCTCCTCTGTACAATATAGCAACAAAAATGCCAACGTATTTTTCACTAGGCTGTTTTCCACTAGGCGATATTTTTCGAGCGAAGCGACCTTTTGCTTTTGTCTTGGCTAATTAGTTCTACCTGAGAGCTTACGAGACAAAAGAACTAAATGTCGCTTCGCGCGACATTTTTCGCCAAGTGGAAATCCAGCTTAAAGCCTGTTTTCCACTAGGCGACTTTTTTCGCGCCAAGCGACTTTCTTTTGTCTCATGAGCTATGAGCTGGAACTAATCAGAAATCTATTGAATTCGAACAAAAGAAAGTCGCTTCGCGCGAAAAAAATCGCCTAGTGGAAAACCAGCTTAAGGCTGGTGAAAAATGTCGCGCGAAGCGACATTTTCTTTTGTCTCGTAAGCTCTCAGGTGGAACTAATCAGCCAAGACTAAAGCAAAAAGTCGCTTTGCTTGAAAAATATCGCCTTATAGTGAAGAATAGCCTTAACTCATTCCTGTCCGAGGGCTTCCCCGGAGGGGAATAAAATCGTCTGGCGTTAGCCAGAATGAAATACTAAAGACCAATTCGGATAGGAAACGGTTAGGGCCTGTTTATATGATCTCGGTACACCGGGATGTCCCGGTGTACCGGGATCTCGGCTTGTAGATAATTTACTGTTATTTTCGCGGTTGCATTTATATGGAGACCGGGACGTTCCGGTGTACCGGGATCTCGGTTGAAGCAACCGGGATCTCGGTACACCGGGACAGATTTTTTCCCCTATAAACGCGACATCCCGGTGAACCGGGATGAAGTTTACTGAACTACAATGCTTGTAACTTTGAATATTACGGTCAGAATTTCGTCCAAACCGTCAGGTGTAAAGGCAAAACACTGAATAAAAGTGAAATAACTTCTAACATAGTAGAATTAAGGTGAGTTTTTGCTTTTTTGTCCATTTCCTTAAATTCCCGCGCTTTTTGACCCGGGATGAAATTCATCCCGGTCAACCGGGAGGAGCACTTTGTTTACTCCATATAAACACGGGATGAAATTCATCCCGGGCAACCAGGACATCCCGGTACACCGGGGTCCTATAAACAGGCCCTTAGAGAGATAGTTGATAAGGAGTCAGCAAGACCATTATCAAAATGACTCTATACTGAGTGTCCTATGAGCAGACTCACCAATAAGGTCCAATGTTGACCATTTACCGCAAGCTGTACGATTAGTTTAGTGCAGTGTTGTATTCTTTCATTTTCAGCCAACATCAAGCTGGTTTCAACTACAGCCACATTATCATGTCTTGCCTGGATTATCCAAAGGAAAGCATCAATGACCTAAAGGGAAAAAGCCGTCCAAAACATGCAACTACTTAAGGTCTAGTTTAGTTAGCCGTTGTGTGTTCGCTATTCTTGGTTTGCACTTGATATCATGGCGGCCATGTTGGAGGAACTTTAACAAAAGAATCTTAGTTATAGCAACTATTGTATTTGGAGTATGTTTTCCTCCAACATGGCCGCCGTTTCTTTGTCTTCCAAATCTTAAGGAATTGGTTGCAAACCAACAATTATGCCTGTGTGTTGCTATTAAAGCATACTGATAGCCTAGGTCAGCAAGGGTCCCCCCTTTAGCGTTAGGTTTAAGATTAGGACTTGGGTTTCATTTCTTTAGCATAGAATAGAATAGAATAGAATAGAACAGAACAGAACAGAACAGAACAGAACAGAACAGAACAGAACAGAACAGAACAGAACAGAACAGAACAGAACAGAACAGAACAGAACAGAACAGAACAGAACCGAACCGAACCGAACCGAACAGAACAGAACAGAACAGAACAGAACAGAACAGAACAGAACAGAACAGAACAGAACAGAACAGAACAGAACAGAACAGAACAGAACAGAACAGAACAGAACAGAACAGAACAGAACAGAACAGAACAGAACAGAACAGAACAGAACAGAACAGAACAGAACAGAACAGAACAGAACAGAACAGAACAGAACAGAACAGAACAGAACAGAACAGAACAGAACAGAATAGAATAGAATAGATTAAATTAGATTAGATTAGATTAGATTAGATTAGATTAGATTAGATTAGATTAGATTAGATTAGATTAGATTAGATTAGATTAGATTAGATTAGATTAGATTAGATTAGATTAGATTAGATTAGATTAGATTAGATTAGATTAGATTAAAAAAATAGACTAAAAAAATAGAATAAAAAAGAATAGAATAACTTTTGTTGCTCACTCCCTAAAAAGGACTCTTCGGTAATGTATATTTTAGCAATCTTCCAAAAATTGTTGAGGTAGGTAGTTTAATAATAATACTAGAAATACATGAACGCAACAACCCCTCGCCCGCTTTTACATGCTTTTTTGAAACACCCACCACCCCCTGATTAAAATAAGCACTCCTAATATACGGTACAGCCAATATAAAAACAAACAGATATAAAAACAAATGATATTAAATCCTTGGAATAATTATAGAATTTATGGATAGGATGACAAAACTGATTTAAATCATTTAATGAAAGTTGAACATATCAAAGCAAAACTTAGATTTCAGTGTTAAATTCTAGTTGTAAAAATTATATTGTTTTTAGGAGGTTTCAAAAGGGATTATTTTTAGAAAGCCTTTAAATGGCTTCCCTATGCAATAGATGTTTTGCAAAGGCAGAATTGAAAGTTAACAGCTCAAAAATTACATTTATAATAGAGTCTGGGATAAAAACAATTCAGTAGAATCGGATTCTAGAATGAAGTATTATTAAACAGACAACGTTTCATTCGAAAATTTGGAAATACAGCCAAGAAAACCGACAAAGCCCATGAGTATTTTTAATAATAAGACGTGCAATATGCAAAGTCAATGAAAAACATCACGTCCACATAAGCCTAAGGTAGGCTGTGTACAGCCGCTAGTGTTTTACGTTGACTTACGGTTTGGACGAGCAAAGAGAAAGCACGAAAAGGCGAAGCTGTATATTGTTTTAGGACATAAGGACAAAATACAAATCCCCTACTGTTAACTTTAAAATGATTTTGAGACCACTGGGTGACCACAAACACTGCAATTCAGATCGAGTTTTTGTTTACCATACGGCGTTTGGTTTCTTCAGGTTCTCTGGTTTCGCTTCAAGATATATTAAGTGTCTTCAGACATATTTATTTCGACCCATTGCTAGGGAAAACTTGATTTGACCACAAGCTTCTAGAGCTTTACAAATTTTATCCCCGTGCTAGAAATGCTAGATACTCTGCACGTCATTTTGACGTCATTGAGATGAGATAAAACCTATAATTTCCGCTAACTTAAACGTTTTGCTAATTAAATAAGTTTCACTAGAACCAGAATTGTTATGTGCAAAAAAGTACGCATGCGTTTTTCAATTGAGAAAATCATAATGTTTTAATGAAATTTTAAGGGATATTTTTGACAAAAAAATAGAATATCTTTGTCATTTTTGGTTTATTCATAAAATCCATGCGTACTTTTTGGGAGACATGTTTTCCCTAGGTGTAAACGAAAGAAAAGTAACTATTCGATAAATACTCGCGGAAATTATAGGAATCTTGTGAGCTCATGTTTTTGCGACTCAATGTCACTCAACCTGGCCCCCAAGGTGTTAAAATGAAGGACGGAAATTTTTGAGCATTGGCATGTTCAGAAGCCAATATGTCCAGAACTATTTGACTAAATCAAAAACGGCAAAATAACTTATTAACTGATTTTTTCTGCTCTATTTAAATACGTTAAAACCCCACAAGTGATATAAGCACTTTAAGATGCAAATCAGAAACATTATTGGTACTAGATTGACTATGACGAAACAAGAATTTACGTTTCAGTCGTCTACCAAAATCAAAAATATCCTTCTGTATAGCTGGAAGCGATTAATAGTTTTTGGGGTTGGACAAAAATTCAAACCCGTTTAGAAAGAATATTAACTTCTGATAATGTAAGAATACGACTAGATAAATTGAATACATTTGAAGAAGGATGTTCAGTATTTAAAGTGTATATGAAACCAAAATTAAGTTTGTCTTATTTGAAAGAACTCTTAAAATAATGGGGAATATCAATTTATAGCTTTTTCATATTTTACTTAGTTCTTGAGATATTTAGACTTATGTGATATTCAAATGAGATAACTTATGGTTCGTTTTTTTCTAATTAACATATTCGAAAATCTCGAATATTTTTAAGATTATTGAACAAAATCACTTGAAACTTTGCATATTGCTACAGTTCATGCAACTAAACATGAAAGACAAGCTACAAGTGATTTTGATCAATAATCTTAAAAATATTCACGATTTTCGAATATGTTAATTAGAAAAAAACGATAAAAAGTTATCTCATTTGAATATCACATAAGTCTAAATATCTCAAGAACTAAGTAAAATATGAAAAAGCTGTAAATTGATATTCCCCATTATTTTAAGAGTTCTTTCAAATAAGACAAACTTAATTTTCGTTTCATATACACTTTAAGGCTAAATTGTGTTCGTGGGCTTCCTCTTCACTTACTTCATGGTCATCTTCACTTACTTCACGCTCAGGATTATCAGTTTCAACAAGTGGTGGATTATTTTCAGGATTAAGGTGGGATACTTGTGGTATTTAGGACAGGTAGAGGTAATGGTAATGTAACAAAGCGAGTGTTAAAATGTTCCGCTTCAGCATTACAAGTTCATTTTGAACACGAGATATCGCTGCTACGAAACAGTTGGCCGTTTAATTTTTTTTTGCGAAGTCCAATTTCGCAGACGTCTGATATATTTTCTCCATGATTTTCTCTTACTGAGTGCGTATGGCTATCAGACTATTCCACGCTATTCCATAGTTATGGTGTCAAAATAATGAAAGAGAATGTCCGAAAGCCAGCACGAGTGCATTAGAATTTTAAATTTTGCCAGTCGTCATGGTCATGCCGACTAATTTCCAATTTATTAAATAGATGTTCAAGTTTCGTTTTTTATTGATTGTAACATCGTTGAGCTGACGTTTCGGAGCGTTGAAATAGACCTCGGCTTTCGGGTCTGGTATACTCTGAAAAAGGCACTATTTCGGCACGGGTTTTTCTCTGAAGAACTGTTTCAAAAAGAGAAAAACAACATTAATCATTGCCGACAGCGATTAACATTTCAATGGCGCTTTCACCTTACGCTTGCGAACTCATTTAACCGTCTAAGAGTTCATTTAAATCTGATAAAACATTCCTGCTCGTTATTTAAATAGTATAAAACCCCCGTTCTTGGTATTTATCTTATGGCTCTATATGTCAAAATGTCAGTCTGAAGCGCGGGAAACAACCCCAAATCCGTGTATTTGTCCTTTTTATTGACCACCCCGGCCTGGCGGCTGTTTATGCATATCGCGATGCACGGTGACCCCTGGTGTGTTACCACTGAGAAATTATTTAAAACAGTGAAGCCAAAAGAAAATAGTGACGAAACAAAATATTAACTCTCACTGTTTCGAACATATTTTTCAGGACTACCACATATCGAAGTCTTCACTACTGCTTATCTTGTTTGACTTTTGTTCTTCAACTAACCTTCCCTTTGGCTTTCAAATAGTGGTAAGTCACAGTCTAAAGGCAGCAGTAGAGTCAATAGACCTTGACCTGGCGGCAAACGTTTATTTATTTATTTGCCTGATGTGCTAGACGATAGAATTAAACCAGTTTAGTTGTGTCTTGGGTTAGGATGTTTGTTATTAGTGTTAGAAAGGTGACCTAGAAAATCTTGCGTTGGGTTAAAATCGCTAGTAGTTCGGGTAGAGTATGAGTTTATAGGCTGTCGTAAAGCCGGGTGCACACGATACGATTTTATTAGTCAGCTGATTTTTATCGGTCAACTCAATTTTGGGCTTTTGACTAAAATCGTTACGTGTGCGGTGTCATTATACTGAGCAATTTTTATCGGCCGATTTTTATCGGACAATATTGAACTGGTTTGATATTGCCCGATTAAATTGGGTCAAAATATGGCATCATGCCATATGTGGCGGCGATCACCTGACTTTATCGTTCACTAGCTGATCACCTACAGTGGAACCTCGTTAATACGACCACCGTCGGGCCAGAAAAATAAGGACCTTAAGATGCTAGGACAACGACGGCGGTTAAAAAGCAATTCAAATTTTAGCATTAAAAAGAAGGCACGGTTAACTGACTACGGTATTCAATACTTGAAGCTTGTTTTATAATTTTCGAAGTGTTAAAACGGTTGCAGTGTCTGTGTTAGGGCAATCTCATACAACAGCTTCTCATCACCCCACGAGTCAACGTCGTCCCAAAGACGTGAAAAAAATGCTCTGAGTAGCGTTGTATACAGAGCGAGGACGGTGTTCAGATTACACTTGGGACTAGAAATTATTCATTATCTTTGTTTTGCAAGAAGAATGCTTTTGTTTGAAGGACGTCGTCCTCGAAGTTGCCGTCGTAGATCTTAAGGTCTCGTAATAACGGGGTGGTCGTATTAACGGGGGAGTATTACACTACTTAGAATGTATTCAGGCCAGAAAAAAAGTGGTCGTAATAACGAGGTGGTCGTATTAACGGGGTGGTCATATGGCGGGGTTCCACTGTATTATATATTCTTCCTGCAATTATTTGGTTTGATGCATGATCGCAAAAATGGTACTAGCTACAGTTGCTAAAGATGTGAGCTTTTACATGTAAATGGCATACTTATATGGTAAACACTGATCTTTATCGGTTGAGCAGCCGATAAAAATCAGCCGACTAAAATTGTACCAGAGGTTTCCCTCATGGCGCTTATCCCCGAGCCCGGGCGAGGGTGCTAATCTCGACATGCGTGGTGTCCACTTACATGCGAAATTACACGCGAGTGGGAAAGAAATTCTGCGAGATGTTTATATGTATGTATGTATGCATGTATGTATATTTATAAAATAAGGTGTCCTCTACGCACGCTCTGATTGGCTGGGCTCCGTGCATTTCTAAGAGTATGAAGATCATGAATGACGTAAAATGACGTAGGATGGCGTCACCTGGCGGGAAAATCTAGCGAACTTTCAAAACTATCCCACTTTTAGCTTGTCTTTTCTTCTTCTTATTTTATAAAACAAGTAAAACATACCGCTCCTGTGCATATGTACACTTATAAAGGTTTGTTTGACGTCATTTGAACACGAAAGAAGTGTAAAGGCACTCGGCTATCGCCTCGTGCTTCTACTTAACTTCTTTCGTGTTCAAATGACGTCAAACGTACATATATAAGAGTACATATGCACGGAGCTTTATGTTTTATTTATTTCTTAATTATATCCATCAAATCGCCAACTTTCGCGGCTCACGCGAAACAAAATCTTTGTCAGAAAAATTGGTTTACAAATGACCGAAAAAGGAAAGCTAAGAAGAGATGTTGCAGTGGAATGAACCAAACAATATTAAACACGACAAGAAACCATTGAAAAAGCATGAAAAATTGCGATAAAGATCGGAAAAGATGCCGCCAAATGTGACTGAAAAAAACAAAAAGATGTTTCTTCGTGTGTCTGTTCAAAGCCGGCAAAAGACATGCACTGGTATATCTTGGCTCAAGAGAGAACAGTGAATTGAAAGGAACATCAACACAAACAGCTTTTCACATTTTGAAGAGAGTTGATTGCTTTTTGCTAAGAACCGAACGAGAAAACCACGGAAACCAAACGCCGTAGCCCGTATGGCAGTGTTTGCAGCATCTGAGAAGAGCCAAAAGAAAATTTAACGGTAAGCAGTGATTCGTATTTAACTTACCAGCCGTTTCTTTAGCTGATTAGAGTCCGTATATATCCAAAACCATTTCAGTATTAAACTCAGTAAAACAGCAAAAATCTTGTCAAATAATATACATTTTCCCAGGCGTTTTTTTCCATGGTTCGAGTGAAACTTTGCATTAAGTTATAGTTCTTCCCTGGTTAGTTTTTCCTCTCTTATACCTATAGTTTTCAGGCTGTTACCCACATTTTTTTCTGTTCTGCCATTGTTTTTCTTTGAGGTTCAACATTATATATTTGGAAAATGAGGAATCATATTATTAAAACAGTTTAATAGGCAACTTGATATAAGCGTCTGTAATTATTGTTTGTTTTTGCCATCAGTTTCTGGTGCTATTAAGTTAGGTCGTAACACAAGTTTTTCCTCAGCCACTGCTTTCTTATTTTGGAATAAAACATTGCTTTGGAAATTGGTCAATAATAGAAAAACTACATTCATAAAAGTGATAAAACAGGATGTAAAGGAGGCCAGGAGGACAGGGTGTTTATATTTGTATACAAAAACAGATCAGGTGCATATTTTAATCGAGGGGGGGGGGGGGGGGGGGTATTATGTATATTTGCGGGCGAGGGGGTTGCGTTTATGTATTTCTAGTATTCGTCATAGTCAGGGGCGAACTTAGGATTTTGAAAACATCAGTCAAAGTTGTGGTCCACAGTTGTAAGGTGGTTCGGGGGCATGCTCCCCCGGAGAATTTTTGAAAATGGCATTTCCCGCGATCTGACAGCAGATTTGAGCAAAATTTTGAAACTTTTAAAACATATTTTTAATGGCACATTTTATAAAGGATTTTGTCTAAATTGGATGTTTTCTAAACTTTATTGAGAAAATTATATTAGTTAGCCAAACGAGACAGGCGCAAACACACATGCCGTTCTAAAAATTAACTAAATAAATTATGGACCATAAACACCAGTACTGACAATATTGGCCAAAATGATCGAGGGCTCTGGGGAACGCGGTAGGCATAGAGGACCTTTGGACGCGCGAGCGAGTATCGATATATAGACTATATAAGCGAGAGAGTTTGGCAAATCTAGGAGAACAATGGCTCTCGCAGATCAGAACCAATTAAACTTATAATCTTAAAAATTATAAAATACGTAATGCTTAATCACAGTTCACGACAACTTCAGTACTTTATTCTCATTTCACGGACAATTATTATAATCGACAATAACGCTAACGGCTCACGGATGGAATACAAATCACGTTTCACGACACAAAATTCTGGCATTTCACATTTCACAAGAAAATATATTGGTAATTCACGGCTCACGAAAATACCCTTTACCACCCTCTGTATATGCAAGAAATCTTTATTTTTGTAAGTTATATTTTGTTATGAACCAATTACAAAGATATGCGAACATGCTACAGTAATATATATTTCTTTTAAAGTCTATTAGCAGTAAAAAAGTAGGTTGAATATTTGAAAAAAAACACAATTTGAGTCCGAAACCGCGCGATCTCTTGATTTTTTGTATGGCAGCTCCATGCAAGTGTCGAGGTATCTTGAATCAAATAAAGATAGCATTATCAAATAAAGATAGCACATCTGCCATTTTCACTGATAACCCTTTGATCTCTTTTCCACGCAATAAAAACATTCGGGATAGTTTAGTACGCAGTGCCCTTAGAGAAAATCTACAGGCACCTGTGGGTACTACTTCTTGTTCTCGCACACGATGCTAACATGTTCGTTTCTTGACTCTGCCACATTAATTTCAGGACTCAAATCTAATTTCACCATTCGGCATAATTTCACATGCACCTCTTCCAACCTCATTTACTGCATTTCTTGCAGTAAATGCTGCATGCTCTACATTGGTGAAACTGGCAGACGTTTATCTGACAGGTTTGCTGAACATCTTCGTTCTGTGAGGAACAATGATGTTGACAAGCCTGTTGCCCGACATTTTAATAGTGTCAACCATCATATTTCTGACATGAAAATTTGTGCTATCTCACCCATTTCCGGTGGTAATCATAGCCGCAAACGACAGGAAAAGCGTCTCATTTTCAAAATTGGAACCATTCATCCTCATGGACTCAACGGACGTTTTTCTTTTATTTAACACTTCTGAAGATGCTGTTTTTGTATTAGCAAGGGCAGACATAAACAGTGTTTTCACTTTACTTCTCCATTCTTTACTGTCTATTTTTTACTCTCCTTTTTTTTTACTTATCGGTGGTGAAAATAGCAAATGGCTTTCGCATCTCATTATTTATTTGTTATTGTTACTTTGCTCTGATTGGCTTATTCTTTTGAATCTCATTATTAGTTTGTCTTGGTTACCTTTATCTGATTGGCTAATTTTTATCACGTGATTATCTCGCGTATATAAGCTCGTTGTTTGTTTTACTCTTTACGTTTCTCTCTGACGAAGGGCCTTCGCTCGAAACGTTAGACCACTTACGTTCGGTATTAACCTACTATACCAAAGATAGCATTAATCAAGTCCTTTAAAGCCTATACTGAAATCTAGTGGCTATAATCTGTCGAGCATATGGATGCTGATATGATCAATAAAAACCATAAATATTAAATTTTCAGAGGTCAAAAAATCAAGCAAAAAACAGAAATACGAAACGACAGTGTTTTAAAGGCATCAAAGATCAAAACAATACGTGGTCTTATAATGATTCAAAAGGTATGAGGAGACTATTCATAAGAGCAAAGGCACAGCTTGACAGGGTTGCAAGAATTCGTACAATAAAGACGAATAAATACTAAATAAAACCTGAATTTTCGTCAGGAGTCTCCATTAATCCGGCCAAGCAACATTTTGCATTTGTTTGGCAATATATTTCCTCCTTCAATCTATTTTTGCCATGCAGCAAACATACCTCAGACAGAAAGGACAATGATTCTAATACATACTGGCTTCGTTACATCAATTCTAAATAAGTTTAACTACAAAAAAATAAAAAATTCTCGCTGGACCATTGTTCTGTTTTCTACCGCTCCTTCGACGTTGGTCAGACGTTCATTGGCTTCACCCAATCATAAGGCCGGCCTTATAGAGGTAGCGTTCCAGTCCTTATATAGAGTTCACTGCATGGTACTAAGGACATACTCAAGTATTTTACTCTATACTAAAAATACATAAACACAACCCCCTCGCCCACTTTTAACACATTAAATATACATACCCCCCCCCCCCCCCCCCCCCCGACTCAAATATAAGCACCTGATCTGTTTTACACCCTTGCCCTCCTGGCCTCCTCCTGGCCTCCTTTACATCCTATTTTATCACTTTTATGAATGTAGTTTTTCTATTATTGACCATTCCAAAATAAGAAAGCAGTGGCTGAGGAAAAACTTGTGTCACGACCTAACTTAATAGCACCAGAAACTGATAGCAAAAACAAACAATAATTACAGACGCTTATATCAAGTTGCCTATTAAACTGTTTTAATAATATGATTCCTCATTTTCCAAATATATAATGTTGAACCTCAAAGAAAAACATTGGCAGAACAGAAAAAAATGTGGGTAACAGCCTGAAAACTATAGGTATAAGAGAGGAAAAACTAACCAGGGAAGAACTATAACTTAATGCAAAGTTTCACTCGAACCATGGAAAAAAACGCCTGGGAAAATGTATATTATTTGACAAGATTTTTGCTGTTTTAACTGAGTTAATACTGAAAAGGTTTCGGATATATACCGACTCTAATCAGCTAAAGAAACGGCTGGTAAGTTAATACGAATCACTGCTTACCGTTAAATTTTCTTTTGGCTCTTCTCAGATGCTGCAAACACTGCCATACGGGCTACGGCGTTTGGTTTCCGTGGTTTTCTCGTTCGGTTCTTAGCAAAAAGCAATAAATTCTCTTCAAAATGTGAAAAGCTGTTTGTGTTGATGTTCCTTTCAATTCACTGTTCTCTCTTGAGCCAAGATATACCAGTGCATAAGTCTTTTGCTGGCTTTGAACAGACACACGAAGAAACATCTTTTGTTTCTTTCAGTAACATTTGGCGGCATCTTTTCCGATCTTTATCGCAACTGATTTTTCATGCTTTTTCAATGGTTTCTTGTCGTGTTTAATATTGTTTAGTTCATCCCACTGCAACATCCCAACTCCATATTTAAATTAAAGCGCAAGACATTACCCCCTGTTCAGGGTACGTGCACTAATGTGAACGCGTTTTCATAGTGCAAAAAGTGGAATAGTTTAAATATTTGGCTGCATAATACATGACAAAAGAGATTTTAAGACGATTCGTATGCATCTTAGGGAACTGGAAAGTTCTGGACTAAGGCCATGTCCGCACGTCTGCGCAGCCTCGTCCCCAGGGCATTTTGCCTCCACGTTGGGAGGTCGGCGAAAATGGCCCTGGCATCGGCTGGTCACGTGACACCCAGAATTTTGGGGTGTTTTGGCAAGAAAATTTATGCGGTCTTTGTGTTTCGTTTTTGTATAATACGTATACATGAATAATAAATAAGAAATATTTAACGCTCTGCCGAATCACTCATGTGAACCTTTATCATAAATGCAACTGGCTAGCATTATTCATCATGATACTCCCCACGATTATCCAGGATTCATTTAAATGTCGGGAAGAAACATATATCTAATGTTGTTCTTGACTTTAACCAAAGCTATCGTTACAATTCTTTGGATGAACTTCGCAGAGTGGATTTATTGCAATTCATATTTGGATGAATAAATTACACTGTATCTGAATTAATCAAGTTTTTAAACCGGCCAATCCGATTATAGAATCGACCAGCCGATGCCAGAATGGAGGCAAAATGCCCTGGGGACGAGGTTGACGTCTGCGTTTTCATAGCGTTTTTATATTGTTCTCGGTCCTCAGGGGAGCAGAAAACAATGGTCTCATTACCTGAAACAATATGAAAACGCTAGGAAAACGTATACATGTGGATGGGGTCTTAGGGTGCCTTTACACGAGCCCGGGTTGAGAGCCAACCCAGGTTAGCTCGCCAACCTGGGTCAACCCGTCTACGAAGGAACCCCTGTTAGCGTTTACACGATAACCGGGTCAACCCGTCTTGCCGGGTGACCCTTTTCAAGACCAGGTGTGGCGATATGAGATTGTCACCGTGCTGAGATTGCATATCGATTTGTGTAATCGATTTATAACCAGAATAATCAAACGTTTTTGTGGCTGATTTATGAAACTGTCAGGATGAAATCCAATACTTGCACTGAATAATTGTATTTTTACTTCAAAATATCATAATTATATGGAATCGTTTGTGAACCAGAATGCACGACGGCTGTTCGGACGTACCAAATCAAGATTTTTGTAGATTAAATATATCTAGAGTTTAGAAGAAGATTAGCATTTAGCTATATGATTTTGGTTGATATATACAGCGAGAATATGGAATCATCTGTGATGAGAAACAGTAACCACTCGTTGTTTTGTATCACTTTGGCGTATCACGGCATTCGAAAAGCCTCTAGGCCTGTGGTAATATGTTGTGGCAAAAGACAACTATTAGCAAAGTTTACTCCAATATCACAAGTTTATACTGGGAGTTTCCATTAATCAAGCATTTGAAGGCAAAACGTTTGACTGTTCTGGACGTTAAACATCCGATTACACAAATTGATATATACAATCTCAGCACGGGGACAATCTCAGACCACCACACCGGGTCGACCCGGGTTAGAGAGGTGCAACGGTGCGGAACTTTGGTCAATTCCTTCATGCAAACACGGGTTGACTTGACCCGGGCTCGTGTAAAGTGTTGGCAATATGATAATTTGTGTTGAGAAAAGCTGACCTGGGTTGGGGAAAAAAGCAGCCAACCTGGGTTCATGTAAATACGAAAAAAGAGTAACCAGGGATGGCGAGCTGACCCGGGCTGGCACTCAACCCCGGGCTCGTATAAAGGCCCCCTAATAGTCTACTGGTGTAAGAGCTGGATTTAGGCGGTAATAAAAAATAATAAAAAATAGATAAGCGCAGTAGACCCAATGGCGATCAATGTGGACGCTGAATAGTAAACGAGGAGACATATATAAACTTCAAATGTGCCCGCGGCAAATTGGACTTCTGGTGTACGTATATATTCTGTGAGCCCAGGCCCGTATCTGAGGTGGGGCAGGGGGCACGCCCCCTCCTAAAATTTGCTAAGAAATAGTAAGTAAACGTTTTCCTCCGTTTAACACTTATTAGTATAAAATTAGTAAGATCTATTTTATAATGTTCACTTGTGAACTTTCCATAAATGACGTGAAATGAATTTGGTGATGAACAAACACTCAAACAATAGATTACTGACTGATCACTGAATGATGCTGTATGTGTTTATGCGTCAGTGTTCAAAAAGCACAACAGCATTGCATTTTAAGAGAATTCATCCACTGTTCTTCAGAATTTCAAAGTAGAAATATAGAAGAACCCAAAGATTCCAAAACGTCTATTTATTTTTTTGCGGTCCGGTATCCATCTGATTCGCGCGCTCTGATTGGCTTAGCGAGCGGTCCGTATCACACGATACGGACCCCGATACGGACCGCTGCGGATTTCAAAAAAAGAGAAAAAAAAGTACTTTATTTTTTTTACATTCTGTCATTTAAAATTGATCGATTTTCATATACTATTTCGCTTGCCACAGAAAAAAGATATTCAACAGAGAGCTACGGGGATGCAAATGAGTTTTCTTATCCAAATGGCTTTGACAACTTCATGTGAAGACAGCGAATTTTAAAAGAATGCGAGAAAACTGTGAAAAAGCAAAATTTCAGCGAGCGACATTTATAAAGTTTTAAAGTATTATTGCTCAACTACGTATGAAAACAGTTTAAAACAGTAGGCAAACATACATAAACTTGTGTGAACACAGTATTTTGAATCAGTAAATGAAACTATATAGAAGTATATATAAAAAAAACATACCACGAGAAGATAGAAAAGCTGAAACCTTTTGATACTATTACTGTCATTCTTCTGTCGTCCGACTATACTCAACAAAACCGCTCGAAGTCTTTACCCTTTAGTCAAATATTTTCCACATGCTAACCTCGTGTCATGTCTTTGAAAAAAGTTACAAATGGCTTCTTACAAGCATTTTCGTCTTCAAACTCGAACAACCCACTTTCAATTTCCATGCAGTCAGCCAGTATTTAAAGCGATTTTCCAAGCGAACAGCCAAAAACGAACAAGCGACGAAGAAGAACGACGAAGAATCTTTATCAACTAAACTTTAAAAACACTTGGACTGCATTCTGACTTCACTTCCTAACTAGATCTTCAAGTTTTGACTGTTTTTTAATCACAAAAGAGGTTCCAAGCTTCCCCTGTCAGACTGCATGTCGGCAGTTGTTTACTGTCGAACGATAAACTTTGGACTTTTGAATATCACGTGAACGTCATCTCGATTACGCAACTCAATTCAATTATAATTAATTTATCTAATTATGTAACAAAAAAATAAATACGTTATTTACCGTTTTGGTCAGTCCGTATAGAAAAATATTTGCCCTCGGTCTCAAAAATGTCCCTCGGCCTGCGGCCTCGGGCCTTTTTTAAGACCTCGGGCAAATATTTTTCTATACGGACCTCCCAGCCGGTAAATAACATATATATATTTATTCAAAGTCCTGAAATGTGGTGTCTTTTGTGTATTTTATATGACGTTTTATAATCTTCAGAATTCTGTAAAGTTTCCCCCCAAAATGCAGGAAATGTCATTTCAGGGACTCTAGATTTCAAAATTTTCCGGGGGCCCTTGCCCCCGGACCCCCCTAGATGTTTCTCGCGCCTTAGACCCACGCCACCACCGCGTTTATTATTTATTGCTAAGCTTTCGATTCTTTATCTGTTGACTCAGGCTTTCATCAGGCTTTCGTCCCTTTTTTTTGCTCTGATAAAGGCCGTGTCAACAGGTCAAAAGCTAAGCAATAAATGATAATTGAAACGTGGTGTTACGACAGATTCTCGCTTCTATTACAACCTATCTTGGCAAACAATTTTTTTCTGTTTTAGGCGTTTTGGGAGAACCACGTTCACGAACGACTGCCAGGGTATTTTTCAAAAGATGAAAGTTGGGGGAAAGGGCTATGGAGGACTGGCCGTCCTAATCGCTTGTTTTATGTTTTTTTTCTACTTTCTTCTGTATTCGGATGTCGACAATCGTATTTCCTTTAAACCACCAAAAGTGACGTGGAGCCATCTTTCGACGTCGTCAAAACGAGACACCGAAACCGAGTTTAGAACACAATGGTTTAGAATGCTCCAGGCACGACTAGACTGGAAGGGAATTTTAGCGCCGTGTGTTGGGAACACGGACTTGAACAAAATCAAACCGGGATGGGAAGACGAATACGCAACAGTCGGTGGTAAAAGTTTTGTTAAATCTGTGGATATCCAACCAGCTGGTCAATTTACCAGACTCTACATTCAGACGAGAGATAAAAATGACAGAGATAAAACTATTGGTGGTGATTTTTGGACGGTAGTTTTCACTGGTCCTGCTAATGTCTCTGCCACAGTTTTCGATTATGGAAATGGTACCTATGAAGCACTGGTGTTGCTTCTAGAGCCTGGGATCTATAGTATTCACGCTTTTATAGAACGGACACTGTGTGCAGGATTTAAGGAACCACCAAAAGGCTATTTTAAATACCGTAAGAGCACAATCAAGAAAGATATCGGGATGTAATATATCCTAGATATATCCATTAATAATTGTGAGAACATATAGTCAATATTGAGATATGGCCTGGAAACTCGGCAAACTTACCACTCCTAATCAAGCTGACTCGGGCAGCAGGGTGACCCTACCTGTGAAATTTTGCTTGTAAACCCGGGCTAAGGGTGCTAGGGTAACCCACAGGGGTAACCCCACCTCCTTCTAAACAGGCCCTAAGGTACGGTTCAACATCAAATCACAGCTCATCATAGGCGCTTTGAAGCGCAAGAAGCCTGGAGCTAGTAAAAAGTTGTCCCGGGTAGGTGAGTTATCCCTACCAAACGCGTTTACAAGGACAAAACATAACACGGCTACTAGGGTAACCCTTAGCACTCGGGTTACCCTAAGCGTCCTTGTAAACACGACAAACAAAAAAAGAAGAAATGTACGAGAGCTATAGGGTAACCCTACGTACCTCCTTGTAAACAGGCCCTTAAGCCCTAATCAAACGAGAACGCAAGTCATCGCAAGTTAGCTTACGATGACTTGCAATGCCACCAATCAAACGTCGGCACAAGTCGTCGCAAGTTCTGCACTTCCGCTAGTTTCCAGGCCTCTTCGTTAGTTCTCATGGTAGTTTCTATGGCGACGGAACACGAAAGACTTCATCGACTTGTGTTTTGTGTTCAAATGTTTCGCAAGCTCTCGCAAGTTGAATAAAACTTGCGATGAAATTTGAACAAGATCAAATTAGTCGCAAGCTAACGCAAGTCATCGCAAGCTGACGGTCAAACGAAACACAAGCAAGCACAAGTTAAAGTGCTTATATCACTTATGGGGTTCTAACGTATTTGAATAGAGCAAAAAAAGTTAGTTAATAAGTTATTTTGCCGTTTTTGATTTACTTTAATAGTTTCTGTGATATAAGCCTTTAAACATGCCAATTTCGGCTTTTCGCCAAAAATTTCCATCGTTCATTTTTAAGCACGGGGGCATAGGATTCAGGAACCTAAGCCGACCGTCTTCTTAGTTGGAACTCTCGTGCGTCCTAGAAAACTGGTGTGAGCCCGACATTTCGATTTTTCAATCAAATATATGTGTTTTTGTGAATCAATAAGCCAAAACGTAGTTGTTTTGAATGGACTCGTTCCTGAGTCCCAGGCTCCCAAGGTGTTAAAAATCAAAAACGGCAAAATAACTTATTAACTGATTTTTTCTGCTTTACTTAAATACGTTAAAACCCCACAAGCGATATAAGCACTTTAAAACTTGCGATGACTTGCGTTCTCGTTTGATTAGGGCTTTAATATTTAAATAGCGCGATCGAGTGATTGAACTGAAACGTTGCTGTTGGATAATTCGTCCATTATACTAAAATACAATAGGTTCAGTGACCGTGCACAAAAATGCATAAAGGTGAACAAAAAGATAGAACAAAGACTTTACCTGAGTTTCCAGACCATATTTTGAATGACTATGGTGAGAATTATGGTGAGAATACCTTTCATTGCATGTTCTAACCGACGCGTATAAAAACCCTTTATTCGACTGATTAGTATGCATATATTGTGATGAAGAGTGTGATAGTATCAATGGTCACAAGTTTGATAAATTCTTTATCATCAGACAAGCCGACATTGATTAACCATCTTATCTCATGACTCCTACAATGAATTGTTTTTATGTAATTACCGAGGAAGAAACTTCAATAGTTGGAAATCAAATTATTTGAATTAGTATGCGACAAACAGTGTGATAAGTGGTTATCATGAACTCTTTTCCATTCAAAAGAGTGTGATAACCATTTATGACACTTCATGCACATTAATCAGTTGAATAAATAATTTAGCCGGCTGTTCGAACAATGAAATGTGAATGTGTAAATTGTATATGGCCGGGTATCAGACGCGTTATACGTACAGACGAACTATATGCTTTAAAATGCGTCTTTATCGACGTACTAAATCAAATAGTTCGCTGTCCGTCCCAATCCCCAGCGCCGGCTGCGCAGACTAATAGTTCGTCCACGTTTATTGCGTCTGATGCTCGGCTTTACATAAGACGAAATTTGAGACGCATTAAGACACACTAAAAAACTTTGCCCAAGTACGCTCAGACGCATAATACGTCTGCAGTATAAAAACGGGCAATCTGAACAATTAGATATGTGAATTGCATGGATAAATCCACTGACCTGTATATAACTGGACCGCTTGCTCGTATTATCTTTGAGTTATGAAAACTGTCCTTATGTTGAAATGTTCCAGTGAGTTTGAAATCTGAACCAGAAGGGCCAGTGAAGGCAAGAAAATACGAAGTAAACATAAGCTTAACTGTTAAGCTTATTAAAACGTAAACCCGAAACATCAGAAAAACGTACGATGTAAAACATTTCTTTTTTATTTCGACAGACTACATTGAAAGTTTTAACTGCACTTACTATAAGCTTGTGTTCTCCAGGTGTCACTAGTTGCCAACAACGGAGCGTAAAAATATATTAAACTGAAAAAAACATGGCCAGTTTAGATAAATTTTCAAACAGAGAAAAAAAACCAAAAAACAAAAGAACAAACATAAATCGCCTACAGACCAGTGTCAAGCACTGGTCAGTGGCTGCTACCATGAGCAGGACTCAAATTCGCCATTTGACGCCATATTCAAATGGCCCAGCCGATCCGCACGTTGTACCTAATAAACTACTAGATATTATATACACATTGTATCCAGTAAGTTACTGGAAATTGTTTAATATAAAGAGGTTATTAATGAAACCCTTCCCCCCCGAAACCCCGAACCCTAATCTCAAAAATGTGAATTTCCCGGGGGTAACCCTAACCTGAAAAGTGTCGGGGAGGGGGGGGGGGGTTTATCCTCCTCCTCCCCGACCAACCCCTCTAATAATTTATGGTCAACAGTTCTTGGCAAAGATTGGGGGATGCGCAGTGGATTTTAATCCGTTAATTGGCGCATCTTACAATTAAACAATTTCCAGTAACTCACTGGATACAATGTGTATATAATATCTAGTCGTTTATTAGGTACAACGTGCGGATCGGGTGTGCAGCGCCACACTTTTTTGGTAAGAGCAAGCGGTCCAGTTATATACAGGTCAGTGGATAAATCGTATACAATATTCGCGTTCGAACTGTATAGGATTTACTACAGCTCGTCTTGTAAACGTCCATACAGTTTGGCCGCTCACTTTGTATATGTTACATGAACCCATACAACGGGGTAGTTCTATATTTTCTTAACAAAATTCAATTTTTATTTCATTTAGTTATGGACATAATAATTGATAGCTTCATAAATAAAACTCTTGGCAGCGAAATCGGTATTCTGCGAGATAATTGTGCAATGAAAAAACTACAAACGTATGAAATTCTTAATGTTGCCGCACCATCTACAACTGACGATGTAGATAAACGTTTAAAAGGTAATGTACTGTACAGAACTCTACCACCATCATTATTATCATCATTATCATTACCATATGTTTTTACCTGCGTTTGATTGTCCCTCCGTCCGTCCGTGAGCTGTGTCTTTGTGTGTCCACCCGTGTCTGTCTGTCCTTCTGTCTGTCTGTCTGTCTGTCTGTCTGTCTGTCTGTCTGTCTGTCTGTCTGTCTGTCTGTCTGTCTGTCTGTCTGTCTGTCTGTCTGTCTGTCTGTCTGTCTGTCTGTCTGTCTGTCTGTCTGTCTGTCTGTCTGTCTGTCTGTCTGTCTGTCTGTCTGTCTGTCTGTCTGTCTGTCTGTCTGTCTGTCTGTCTGTCTGTCTGTCTGTCTGTCTGAATAGCTCAGCAAAAAATAATAAACATGCATGGTTCATGTTACCACAAATTCGTACTTCTATTACAATTTTTCACCATGCAAACATTGAAAGAATTATTCTTTTAGCTGTGTCGGAGATACCTTGTAAAAGACGTTGTCGCGTCATCTGGAATGGTTATGGAAGATGGATCAATGAGAAATGGGTGTCTTTGCTGCGTTCAGGTGTGAACAGATTTACTAGACAGGACAAACTTTCAACTTCAAGCCTTTCTCTCTTTTAGGGGCCGTTTATATGAGTCCGGATTTAGTTTTAATCCGTATTGAAAAGCGAAGTCAATCCGTGTTTACATGGGAATTGGGTTTCTGGATTGAAATCCGCCTGTCGCCTGAAATCCGTAAATATTAGAAAACACTCATGCATTGTTTGTTCTTGTCCTCTCTGTCACGTTTTTCATTCCGGAATGAAACTCGCACCGCGTTTACATGATTCCGGAACGAAATTTCAATCCGGAATGAGATTTCAATTCGGAATGAGAAACCGATTGAACTCAATCCGGATTCATGTAAACAGATAAAGGGGTTTGATCAGAAGCAGAATGAGTTCAATCCGGATTGAAACTCAATCAGGATTCATGTAAACGGCCCCTTGATCTTCAAGGAAAAGCCGCTGACAAATGAGCGGGCGTTAACCATTTCCCCTCGGATAATTTTTCTTCTTCTGAAATGGTCATTATTTATGGGGGGGGGGGGGGGGGGGGGGGGGGGTAAAAAATGAGGGGGGTCACAAGTGTTTAATTTACAAAAAAGGGGGGTCATGTTTCATTTAAGCCCTTAAAGGGGGGGTTGAAAAATAAATCATTCAATTTTTAAAATCATTGCTTTGTAACATTTTCTGTAGAACAACTTTCATTAACATTTTATGTAGAACAACTTTCATTTACTATTTTAATAGCCAACAATATAAAACTCAACATGTTATTTTTTATAAAAGGATCAATGTGTGTGCAAACTACAAAGGTCAATAAATTAGTCTTCTAAAGTTAATAACCACGATCATTATCAGCATCACCTACAGACTAGTTACTGCTGTGTGCTCTTTAATAAATAACAGTATATACTGCACTTTGTTGGAGGAGGGGGGGGGGGGTGGTCACAAAAAGTAAAAGCGATTTTCTTGGGGGTCACTTGAAATTCGTAGGCCTTAAAGGGGGGCCGAAGGTTATTTTTTCTTTCAAATAAATTATTTACCCCCTCCCACCCCCTCCCCCTCCATAAATAATGACCCGTCCCTTATGGTAGTTGGTAATTATGCGAAGTTTCAGTCCGAAATTCTCAAAAAACAAAGTTGTATTTTACGTGCGAAGTTTGTATTTTGGAGCGAGTTGAGGAGAACTTTTGACGTCATAGACTCAACAAAAACAAAAGATCATCCTTGTTGTCAACAAAAGGGTCATTATAAATAAGTTTTGTGGAAACACCATGTAAACTATTTCTTTGCTAAGCTTTCGGCCTGTTGACTCAGGCCGATTTTGTCTAATTTTCTTGACCACCTTAACAGCATACATCCTTCAATCAAATTCACTATGGAATTACAAAATCAAGACAAATCTATCCCATTCTTGGACGTTTGGCTTTCCGTTAAATCAGATGGGACTTTAAGTTATACGAAAACCAACACACACTGACAGATACCTTAACTACACTTCATTCCATCATCCAAGTATTAAATCATCTGTGTGCAAAACTCTCGTTCATCGAGCGCGAACAATTTGTGACGAAGAACATCTTCAGGAAGAATTAGATCACCTTAAGTTGGTTTTAACTAACAACGGTTTTCCTGGGAAGATGATTCAAGCTTCTATGACTCCTTCGGTACATCCAGAGCCGAATACACAGCCCCAGCAAGAACCACCTTCAGTTTCTCTTCCGTATATCGGACCAGCATCTCACAAGATTGAGAGGATTCTAAATCATGCTGGTATGAAGGTATTTCACAGTAGTCAACACAAATTGTTCAAGGTACTTTTCACACATAAAGATGAAGTGGATAGCTTATCTAAGCCTGGAGTGTATCGCATTCCTTGTGAGTGTGGCTTGGTGTACATCGGAGAAACGGGAAGGAATCTCTCAACTCGCCTGAAGGAACACAAGACATCTTGCATAAAAGCGCAACAAGAAAAGTCTGCTGTTGCCAAACACGCTTGGACGTATGACCATCGTGTTAAGTGGGAAGAGTCATCACTCTTAGCCAGCGACAAGCAATACTTCACGCGAAGAACTAGAGAATCCATTGAGATCGCCAAACATCACACTATTTCTCAGGAGGGACAGCCATTAAATAGCACGTGGCGTGCCCTATTCGGAGAACATTCTTGATTTTGTTTTCTAATTAATAAAATTAACGTGATACGCCATTGTATTCTTACGTGATTTAATTGATCAGTTGCTTAGTTTATAAATGACGTGAGCCAACAACTTGTTGTCATTGCTCTGATGAAGGCCTGAGTCAACAGGCCGAAAGCTTAGCAAAGAAATAGTTTACGTGGTGTTTCCACAAAACTTATTTATATTACTTTATCGCCATGAAAACGTTCAAAGAATTAATTAAAAGGGTCATTGTTGTTATTGAGTCTCTGACGTCATAAGCTCCCACGACTCATTCTTTTCAAGCTCGGCCACTTTAATGGCAGCGCTCTAAAATACAAACTTTATACGTAAAATATCACCTTTTCGTCAACGAATTCTGAAATGAAACTTTGCACGATTACCAACTACACACGCAAAAACGCACACTCTGTGTCAGACCTGATGCAGAATGATATCAGATCTGTTCAGAAAAATGTAGCGATCCCTGATACAGCCTGTTGCAGTATCAGCTACGATACACCTATGATATCATACCTGCAGCTATACTACAGACTGTTCAGAACACATTCTGCCAAACTGTATCAGTCTGACACGGTCAGGGCTGTATCAGTTTGATATAACACACGGAACAAACTGAACAGGTATGTTGTCTACAGACTGTCGCAGTCTGTTAGAAATTCTAACTAAATGTTTACACATCAGCGCTGGTACATTCAATAGGTGTCAGGCTGTATCAAGGGTCCCTACATTTCTCTGAACAAATCTGATATCAGAGCTGATCAGGCTGTGCGTTTTTACGTGTGTACCATAACATCTTTAGGATTATGCAAGAACATTGCCAAGAATATTTTCATCAGGGAACTACTTTAAACTCGGAAATGAAGAAGAACCACTTTAAACTTTGTCTCCCTCGCAGCCGTTGTTAGGGTCGGTCCCAAACTCGCTCCCCACCAACGGCTGCTCACTCGAGCATCACATTCCATTCCCGCATCTGACCAATCAGAGCAAGCCTTCCAAAATCTGGAAAGCCGACCTTCACCTTGGCATATACTTGCCTCGGTATTTTGATGGCGAATTAGTTGGTGTAAGAAAGTGCGTGATTTACGTTTAAACGTTTAAAATAAAATATCTTAATCCCTATCAACGGAAAGCAGTTGTCCAATTTGTCCAAGGGAATACTGATGTTTGTAAACTTTCCTACCGAGTGTGGTAAATCGCTGATTTACCAAGCGCTGATACAATCTCAAAGGTTTCTGGCCATGCTGTTGTGGTGGTTTCTCCGCTTGTGAAGCTTTTAATATGCAAGAACAAGTCATTCACCTACAAAGTCTTGGGATTTCTTCGGTTAGCTTGAGCAACATTGAAGAAAACAAATTAAAATACGTAGAAGAAGAAATATTCTCGATCAGTAGTTTATGCACACCTGAACTCCTGAAGCACTATAAAAGAACGTCTGCGAAGGAGACTACCTGGACCTGCTACATTTCGCAAACACTTGTAGCCTTTTCAAAAGTTTTCGTACGGATTTATTTATATGAGCGGCAAGAACATAATTAAAATACCATTCTTCGTAAATTTCGTGAACTTCTAAGCTAAACTACTCGAAATATTAACTTTCAAGTAGCCGCGAAGTGCGCAGATAATTTTCAGACTTCGGATGTAATGTCAACACGGCCAACAATATTTCTCTGATGCCCACACGTTTCACATTGACTTTTACGCACCTTTGTTTGCATGGGCAGAAAGAACATAGTCAAAACATTATTCTTCGTAAATTTTGTAATGTTCTAAGCTAAACTTTTCGAAATATTAGCTTTCGATTAAACAAGTTTTTACAACGACGCTTGCCTCGTCGCTCGGCAAAAGGCTGGCGTTTAATTTTAGCAGTGATCAATGCTGTAATCTCATTGGTTCATTGTACAAAGGGAATGGAATGTGTTGCTCGAGTGAGCAGCCGTTGGTGGGGAGCGAGTTTGGGATTATCCCAGAGTCTCTCGTTTCCCGGGTGGGGAACGTGGGCTCTGGGAACGAGGTTGCTTTAAACTCAGAACCACTTTAAACTCAGGACTTTAAACTCGGCTTGCAGCGTCGTGATTTTCATTATTCTCTCATGTTTTACAAACACTCGAGAACAAGGAAAATTACTCGGTTAACGGCCTTGTGATTTTCATTGTCCTCTCGTGTTTGTAACCCCTGGTAAAACACTCCCACTCGTACTAAGCAGCTAAAAGTAAGGAAAGGATAAACAACAGCATAATATAATTGTATTCTGATATGGATATCTACAAAATGTATGACTTTACAAAGAATGCCAATTCCTCTTGATAAATTTTTTGCTTCATGATGAACGTGATCTTTCCAATTCAGATGACAATCCAGCAAAACGCCCAAGTATTTTATACTCTTGGCTAATCGCTTTATAAATTTATCATTGATATTGTTGAGTGGCTAGCACTCGTTGAGGTTCAGTTATGATTGTTATGATATTTAAACTATTGTATTTGGCGTCTAATGACGCGAACTGTCGTGGGCACGGTCTTTCAACCGTTTTTGTGTTTTTGAGTTGTTGTACCTCTGTGTTGAGAGGCTTAATTTATCTTTCTGTAATCTATTGCTAAGATACCTTAATAAATATACAACATTTGGTGGCAGCGGTGAGATGGCTGAGAAAGAAAGAAACCTCGAAACGGAAGTAGAGGAACTTACCCAACGTCTTAAAGAAATGGAGGAAGAAATGCGAGGTCGGACGCCGTCCGTTGAGCCAGTGGCAAAGCAAGTGGTAAACTCCAGGGCGAAACTAGATGTCCACAAAGACGGGCCTTGGGAAGAATGGCTGAACCACTTCCAGTTGTGCGCAGAGATAAACCAGTGGAATGAAGACCAACGCTGTCAGCAACTAGCAGTTTCCTTGAGAGGACGAGCCCAAACGGTCTACATCACGTTAAGCACCGAGGAAAAGTCGAGCTACAAAGAATTACTGGCAGTCCTGAACAAAAAGATGACACCGCCGCAAGAAAGAGTCGTTCACAAATTAGCATTTTGTCAGAGGAAACGAGAAAAAGGAGAAAAACTCGTGGATTTGGCGACTAACTTGCGGAGATTGGCAACAAGAGCGTATCCGGGAAAAGATTCGTCGTTTATCGAGGACGAGATCGTTGACCAGTTTATAAGTGCGCTCGACTCGAGGGAATTACGCATCGGAGTAAGTCAAACAAGTCCCACAAGTTTGGACGAAGCACTTTCTACGGGCCTGAGACTGGAGATCCTTCACGCCATAGAAAACAAACACCGAGATGCAAGAATCAATATGGCCGACATTGTTGATGTGCATTGAACTCTAAGTAAACTGGAACGATAACTCGATGGCGTATCATGAAGCCAAAAATGGCGGACATGGGGGCCGCCATGCACGTCAATCCCAGTCCCTTTTACTGTATAACCGAGAGAAAATGAAGCTGAATTTGGTGAACTGGGTTGCAAAATCAGCTTGAAATCAAACAAAAACTGAACTTGTTAACCACTTTTAGGCTTAAATCAAATTCCAGTATATCGTAGAGTAGGTGAACACTGACATGACGAGTAAAAAAAGGAAAACAGTAAAAATATAAGCTCTCAAATGAAAGTCAACAATACGCAACCAAAATTGCCATTGGTTTGGACAAATATAAAGAAAATACATATGAAACCCAGGTTTAAAATGAAGAGGTTGTTTATAAAAACAGTTGGGTTTTAAATTTTTAAATTTTCAGTAGGAAAAAAACAACAAAATGCACTTTACCGTGTGTTATTACAGCTCTGGAATTACTCTTGATGGAAAGATTACTAGAAGCTACGACGGCTCCGAAAACACCAGGGAAGCGTTCAATTATTTGCTACAAGTGTGGGAAACAAGGTCATTACCAACGAGAATGTCGATCCAGAGTTGATGACAGAAACACCAACCAATCCGGAAGTGATCAGGGAAACGCCAACAGGGCGGGGTCTTCCCGATGGTGACTCCGCCCGCGCCAGTCAACCCGGATATTATGGTTCCACCAAAATGCGTATCAAGTGCGGCGATGGGGAATGCGATATTTATCAAGTGTGAAATAAACCAACACCACGTCAACGCCTTGGTGGACTCCGGTGCAGCGGTCACGCTAATACATTCGGACGTCTTCTATAGAACAAAGAGCAAAGCTACCAGCATGTGGTCATCGCATCAACCAATACTAGGAGCAAACAACAATCCCTTAGCTATTTGTGGAATCGCAGAAATCGATATAAAGATTGAAGATACCGTTATTCACCATCGAGTTTACGTGTGCAAAGACCTGGCCCAAGAGTTGCTGCTAGGAGCTGACTTCCTCAAGAAGAAGAATTGTGTTATCGACTTTGAAAGGGAGGCCATTAAGATTGGAGCCCGATAATGCAAGACGGATTCGACGAGTGCTAGAAAGATTTGCCACGTCGCGGTAGTATCCTCGGTTACCATACCACCCAGATGTATGGTAAACGTTTGTTGTAGCGTGGAAGAAGCCAGTGTCGTTGGTAAAACAACTGGAGTACTTGAACCTGAACCGAGATTTGAGAACCGATACTCGGTGGGTATCATCAAGGTCGTGGCAACAATGAACAAGGGCGGAATCCCTGTCCGAGTATTCAACCCCCTATCCAAGCCGGTGAGGATCTACAGAGGTAGCACAGTTGGGAAGCTATTTCCACTAGTAGAAACCGAACAAGAAGAAAAGACAGAGGATCAACAATCATGTTATCACGTTTGCCAAGGTATCAGCAATTCGGAGGTTAAGGAGACATATGCATCCGTGACAAGTCGTGGGGAACACAACAAAGAGACGATGGAAGAAATGGCTAATTTATTTAAGATAGAAAACCCATCGTTGTCAAAAGATCAGAAGGAGACGGTATACAACATACTAAGTCAGCACAGTGGCGCAGTTTCTAGAGGAAAGACTGCCTAGGAGAATTGAAAACCAGCCAACAATTCATCGAGACAGGCGAAGCCAGGCCTATCAGAGCGACAGTGCGTAGACTATACCGTATCACCAGAGGGAAGAAGCGCGCAAAGAAATTGAGACTATGCTCGAAAGCGACGTCATCGAAGTGTCCGAATCACCTTGGTCAGCACCAGTGGTAATGGTAAGAAAGAAAGACGGCACTCCAAGATTTTGTGTGGACTATCGAAAGCTGAACCAAGTAACAAAGAAGGATGTATATCCCTTGCCCAGATGTGACGACGTATTGGAAGCTTTTTCTGGTGCTGTTTTCTTCACGCATCTAGACCTCGTCCGTGGCAACTGGCAATTGGGAGTGAGAGAAGAAGACCGAGAAAAGACAGCATTCTCGACCCCAGAAGGACATTTCCAATTCAAACGAATGCCGTTTGGATTAACTAATGCTCCAGCGACATTCCAACGTGCCATGAACACCATTTAAATGGCCTTACCTGGACAGATTGCCTAGTTTACCTTAACGACATTGTCATCTTTGCAAAGGATTTCCAGGAACACAACCGCAGATTAGAAGCTGGAACGACTCGAAGCCGCGGGAATGAAGCTGAATGCAAAGAAATGTCAATTGTTGAAGATGGAGACTGATTTTGGGACATGTGGTTAGTCAGAAGGGTATCGCGACCGATCCAGAGAAGGTAAAAGCTATCAAGGAGTTCCCTCATCCGCATGATGTATCCAGTCTACGTTCCTTCTTAGGGTGTGCTGGATACTACAGACAGTTCATACCTAACTTCGCCGGCATCGCATCTCCACTTTATGTTTTTGAAGGGAAGGGAGCGAACTTCAAGTGGACGTCAGAATGCCAATCAGATTTCGATACCCTAAAAGACCGACTAACAAGTTCACCAATCTTAGCCTACCCCAACTTCGACCGTCCTTTTATCCTGGATTCAGACGCCAGCGACACTGGTCTAGGAGCTGTGCTGTCGCAAGTCGAAGACGGAAGGAGCGAGTAATAGCCTACGCCGCCAAGGCACCATCCAAACCACAGCGCAATTATAGCACCACAAGAAAGGAACTGCTCGCGTTAGTCTGGGGCATGGAACCTTTCGAGCCATATCTTCTTGGGAGGGAATTTACGGTGCGAACAGGCCATAATGCGCTGACATGGTTGAGAAGTTTCAAGCAACCCAAAGGACAGGTCGCCCGCTGGTTAGAAAGATTAGCAGAGTTTCACTTCTCAATCAAACACCGTCCAGGACTACACGGGAATGCAGATGGATTGTCACGGATGCCGACTAAGGAAGATGCAGAGCCAGGCGAAATGGTAGAGGATCACAATCAGAGTTCTAGTCAATTGTCTACTTGTACCGTCACTGAAGGCGATGGATGGGCCTGCCGCTGGGATAATGATGAGTTGGTTCTCCTGCAGCGTGATGACCCCATACTCAAGGAAGTGGTAAGATGGGTAGAATCCGGAGCCAGACCCAGCAGAAACGAGATTTCTGGTGCTAGCCCAGAGACGGGGTTTGGAGTCAATTTAAACGATTGAAGCTGGTAAACGGAGTATTGTGTCGACAGTACGAGTTGGAAAATGAAACCGCAAAAGTTCTGCAAGTACTAGTATGCCTGTCCCAAAAGATGGTCCAGGGATACTTGAACTGAGTCACGCCCTACCTACCTCCGGTCACTTAGGGACTACCAAGACGTGTGAACGGATCAAGTCACGTTTCTATTGGAAAGGGTGGCGCAACGACGTCGAGACTACTGCGGAAGGTGCCAGAAATGCGCACAAAGAAACCCCCCTAGGAAGAAACCACGAGCGCCATTGGTGACCAGTCGCTGCGGTTACCCTATGGAGAGGGTAGCAATGGACATCGTAGGTCCACTCCCAACAACCGAACGAAGCAACCGATTCATCCTTGTAGTGAATGACTACTTCACTAAGTGGCCGGAAGCGTTCGCCATTAGCGACCACGAAGCTGGGTTTCGAGATTTGGAGTAATGCAGTATTTACACACTGATCAAGGAAGGGAATTCGAAAGTAAAGTCTTCCAGGCATTATGCAAACTTCTCGGGATCAAGAAAACCAGAACGACACCATATCATCCCCAGAGCGACGGCCTGGTGGAGAGAAACAACCGGACTATCAAGGATATGTTGTCGAAAGTGGTTAAGGTTACATTACATGATAAAACACTGAGTTCATCATATTTTACATTTTTATCGATTTACACTAAGAAACTGGAAATCTCTCGATTGCCGTAATTTTTTTCCGAAAATATTAAGAAGCGACCAAGATATAGCCAAAAATGTTACGACTACTGAATTTCTTGGCGCAAAAGTTTGCAATTATGATTGATAGCGAATTATTAGTTTACGCGCCGCGTGAAATCGTCGCGGTATCGAATATCTTGTCGCGGTTTGTTGTTTTGAAGACATGGTTTATCTCAACAACACAATGAAATTCCGAAAGAAGTATATTATTGGTCTTTCTCGACCCATGAGTCCGCGGGCGCCATGCCTTTGAAATCAAAGGCACAGAGGAAAAACAAAAGTATATTTTGCTCTAATTTGTAAATGAGAAGGTGCGTTAACCGAAAGGATTTCGCTGAGAAGTTGCGAACGAAAGACAAGCGCTGGCGGATGACATTGGTTCAGGAACAACATCGTCATCATCATCTTTATTTAAAAATAGGTACGCAACGCGTACATGCGGATACTGGTTTTTATTTGGCCTACAGATAATGATTGAACAACGTAAATTGTTCGCCACAAGGTTATCAAGCATTTTCAGTATACTTTGACATATCAGCATATGCTCTCACGTATCATCTAGAATCGACAATAATTATTAATGTTTAAATGCCTTTAATAACTTAACAAGATAAATGCTTAATTCTAGCCCTTACTTAAACTCCAACCCAATCCCTAACCCAAGCCCTGCCCCAACCCTAATCTTAACTGTAATCTTAAAATGACACGGTCGCTAATCGCATTGTTAAAATAATGTGATAATATATCGCTTTCGTTCCAATCTATTCTTTACTGTCTACATTAGACTCTGGTAAAACATGAATTGATTTGTCTCAACAGTGATCAACGCGCTTTTTGAATAAGTACTTTATACGCCTACATGTAACTCAAGCAGTACCAAATACAGTTGATTTCTGCGCGCGTATATACAGACAATCAGATGGCCGAGGGCCTAACATGTCAACAGTACACTTGAAACATTAGTTAAAAGGCTATTCATATTTCATAAAGATCCTGGTTCGAAGCCAAACAAGCACTCGCTCTGTCTTTTCGTCCATGAAAAGCTTCTCGTTTTAGCGAGAAAGTTGAAGGGCGTTACGAAATAATTATAATAACACTTTGCATGTATGGTTTTATTATGCAATGCTGAATTACTGAACATGAAAAAGTATTGCATGTAAACTAGCATTGACCGCGCGCTTGCTTTAGTATATTAAGATAACAGTGAATACATATAATATCATAACCTAAAAGCTATGAAATGCATACTATCTGGTATATAGGTATATGGTTTAGAAAGCAGTCACTGATTTGCAAAAATTGACAAAATCGTTTAAACTTTACTGTATATCGACAGACCAGTAGACCACTATCAGCTATCAACTCATCGTGGATATTTTCTTGGCGTCTTGTGGTTGCGTGCAAAAGCGAAACTCGACTTCCAATCTTCCAGTGGTTGTTCTGGTACACGCTCGTAAACCCTTCGGACATACGAATAAGACTTCTGAAGTATGCCTATTAGCGTTTCGCCTTGATCACGTGATTGACGAAAACATTCGGATGGTTTAGCAACCAGTATCCGCAAAAACGCTCGTTAAACACGGAGCGAGCGCATAAAAGGCAACCACCCCCCGGTATTCAGCGCTAGAATTTTGAAATTTAAGTGGATTTACATAATAGTTTTGTTTATTGTTCAACCTGCTGTTTGTTCTTTTTGTAATCTTGGCGGCAAGCAGCTTTTGGCACAGCATATGTTGACTTGATTTATTTTTGCGACGTCATTACAGCTTGTTTTCCCCTGGACATGTTAACTGTTCAGTTTTGTGAACAGGAAAAAAACATGAAGCGCGGTCCCTATAATCGCATTAAAATATGATACTTATATCGCTTTAATTTCGCTTGAGTGTAATGTTAGGTAAATCGGCAAAAACAGGAAACGCGGACGCTAATCGCATTGTTAAAAAATATGATATTTTTATGTTTTATATGTCTATGTTTTAGTCTCTGGTAACATATGCGTTCATGCGTCTCAATAAATCGGTGTTCAACGCGTTTTTTGAATGGGTATTGCATAAGTCTACATGTAACATAAATAATGCCAAGCACGGTGGATTTCTGCGTGTAAACCTGTAGCTAAAACATCTTGGTCGAGCGCTTATAAACACGTAAACACTTGAAACATTTAATAGTTAATAGGGCATTCAGATTTCAGAAAGATCTTTAATCCGAAGCCAAACAAGCGCTGACACTGTTTCTTCGTCCTTGGAAAGCTTGTCGTTTAGGCGACAAAGTCGAAATGCGTTCCGGAATTATTATAGTAACACCTTGTATGGTTTTATTAGGTGATGCTGTATTGAACACGAGAAAGTATGGCATGTAAATGTGCAGTCACCGCGCGCTTGTATTTATAGTATAAAACAACAGTACATACATACATACACATACATACATGCATGCATAAAAATGTATTAAAATGCTGAAATACATATTGTTTCGAAACCAGACTATCCGCAAAAATTCTTAAAAACGTTCAAATTTATACGGACAGACCAGTAGCCCACTGTGAGCTGTCGACTTGTCATCATATTTCTTGGCGTCTTGTGATTGCGTGCAAATGTTCATTACCTGAAACAAAACCCAACATTTATCTCCCATTCGTTGTTCATGTTCACGTTCGTAAACCCTTCTGACATATAAATAAGACTTCTGAAGTATGCTGATTCGGACAACTGCTATTGGTCTGCGTTGATCACGTGATTGACGAAAACATTCGTACACACACACACACACACAAACACACACACAACCGCGCTCATGACATAGCGGATTATGGTTTAGCAACCAGTATCCGCAAAAAATACGGTATCACTTCAATTTACATGTAACGAAAAGCTGCAAGAAGCAAGAAATCTTTTCTCGAAGATAACCGCGCTAGCCTTCTTTACATTTGCGTTTTGCCGGCATGATGTAAAGAAGCGTTCCTATCAGGTTTCTCTCACCATTTGATCGGGGAGAAAACATTATAAGGCAGTTGTGTCTGATTGGTTTACGGTCCAAGGTGATAAGAGGATTATAAGTGTGGGTGGGGGAAATGACAAAAAAAGGCAAAACCCCGCCAAATCTTTTATCGTCTTTTACAGAGAAAGAAAATTTCTCCATTCCCTCTACAAAAATAGATAGCGGCGGCTGCCACAGTGTTGAAGAATAATAAAAGAGTAAAACAGTGTTCGCATTTTACATTTAGTGCAATATTTTTTAAGTAATATGTATTTCTTCTATCGTTTTCACCAAATCAAGATGAGTCAACTTGTTTGCTTTATATCAAAGCAAATACAATACCTGTCAAAAAATGCCGACACGGTTTTGTGCTTTGATCATTTGAGATGAGAAATATGATGTTTTGGAAGCTCCCGAGAGAAACCAGAACCGCCGCTTAGCAACTGCAGTTTTTAAAAGTGTAGAACTTTTGTTGAATTCTTAGCTTCTGCAGTCATTTATCATTGTGCTTGCCAAATTTGAGAAACAAAACTTAAAAATTGAGCGCGCGGTGAGTATTTTGGTGAAATGAGATTCTGTCATGTGATGTAACCTTAACGACAATCATGACGACTGGGACGAGTGGATTCCGCATGTGCTCTTGGCTTACCGAACGGCTGTCCAATCTTCAACTGGTTTGACCCCCCATAAGATGTTGTTCGCGAGGGAAGCAAGAATACCGATCGACGTAATGGTGGAGGGACCAACCGACCAGGGCTCACTGATCCAAGATGTACCGACATATGTCCAAAAAATGAAAGAGACGCTACAACGAGTACATGAGTTAGCAAGAACAAGAACCGGTAAATTGTCCAAGCGATACAAGGACTACTACGACAGCATGTCAACAGAGTCTGGTTACAAGGTTGGAGATAAAGTGTGGTTACACCAACCATTTGTAAGGAGAGGCTTGTCAAGAAAACTGGCAAGACCGTGGTATGGCCCTTACACGATTGTAAAGAAACTGTCGGACGTTGTTTTCCGTATCCAGAAAGTCGGTCGGGGGAGAAAGAGGATGGTAGTTCACTTCAATAGGCTTAAACCTTGTCGGCTACCTACAACTCCAGAAACACCCAAGAGGGACGTTAAGAAGACTTATCAGAAAAAGAGGGCTAACCGCGCACCGGATTGCAGTGATCAATCAAGTGATGACGAAGAGGTTGTGGAGATACTACCGGCAAGGAACCATTGCATGCGCAAAAAGCCAACCCAAGGGATTACTAACCCAGGGTCAAGCTACTTTCCAGAGTCACCCACAAGAGATACACCGGAAACACCAGAAACAACCCACGACGAACCAGGGAACTTGGGAATGTCCCAAGGTGACGTTCCATGGTCAAGCTACTTTCCAGAGTCACCCACAGGAGATACACCGGAAACACCAGAAACAACCCACGACGAACCAGGGAACTTGGAAATGTCCAAAGGTGACGTTCCATGGTCAAGCTACTTTCCAGAGTCTCCCACAGGAGATACACCGGAAACACCAGAAACAATCCACGACGAACCAAGGTGACGTTCCAGAAGAAACAGATGTGTAAGCGGGAGAAGATCCACTCCCGGGGAGACCACATCGAGAAAGGAGAGCCCCGATGTGGATGCAAGACTATGCAAAATCGATAAAACTTCAGACTTAATTGAACGGACATTCACCCTCTATTTATAAGGGGGAATAGTGTTGAGTGGCTAGCACCCGTTGAGGTTCCAATTCAGTTGTGATTGTTATGATATTTAAACTATTGTATATGCCGTATAATGACGCGAACTATCGTAGGCACGGTCTTTCAACCGTTTTGTGTTTTTGGGTTGTTGTACCACTGCGTTGAGAGGCTTAATTTATCTTTCTTCAATCTATTGCTAAGATACCTTAATAAATATACAACAATATTAAAGTGGTTCTCAGCTGATGAAAATATTGTTGGCAATGTTTTTGCATAATCCCAAAGATCTTATGGTAGTTCGCAATCGTGCAAAGTTTCATTTCAAAATTCGTTGAAGAAGGAGCCGTGGTATTTTACGTGTGAAGTTTGTATTTTGGAGCGCCGCCATTAAAGTGGCCGAGCTTGAGAAGAATTAGTTGAGGAAGCTTATGACGTCATAGACTCAATAACAACAATGACCGTTTTGTTGACAACAACAATGATCTTTTGTTTTTTGTCGAGTCTATGATGTCATAAGTTCTCCTAAACTTATTCTTCTCAAACACGGCCAATGTAATGGCGGCGCTCCAAAATACAAACTTCGCACGTAAAATACAACTTTGTTTTTGAGAATTTTGAAATGAACCATTGCTCAATTACGAACTGCCATAATATCTTTAGGATTATGCAGAAACGTTACCAACAATATTTTCATCAGAGAACCACTTTAAGGTGAATGGACCCATTTAATTTTTTTGGTGGTGGATGAAACACGATAAAATTTGTTTTACTTAAATTCAAAGATAATTTATTAGTACAAAGCCGTATGTGAATATTGCATAATTACTCGGGCTACCGCAGGTAGACGAGTCTAGGTTTCGGCTCGGGTTTTTTCCCTTCTGTGTCACGCTCTTAGCCTACTCCGCAGGCCTCTCTAATCAGAAAGCGCAGGCTCAAGTCAAGTGCGCATTTAACTTATTCCGCCGTCTCGATCAAGACAAGCATAATAAGACTTTGCGAAACTGATGCGTGCATGCCAAATGCTTTCTTTCTTTGCTTTCCTGATGTCTGATCAAGTCTTTCTCCTCTCGGATGTGTTTTGTGTTTTCACAGACATAGTTATTGGTCAGTAATGTCGCTGGCAAGTATCTTGATATTATATACGCTTACGATCTCACACGCCGTATACATGAAGCTGTGTTGATATTTAATACCCGAAGAGACTTGACATATGAACGCTGTACATGTGTGGAAATAATGCTTTCTTTCTTAACTTTCCTACTGTCTGATGATCAGAGTCTGATCAAGTCTTTCTCGTCTCGGATGTGTTTTGCGTGTTCACAGACATAGTTTGATATTGGTCAGTAATGTCGGTAGCTGTGTTGATATTTAATACCCGAAGAGACTCGACATATGAACGCTGTGTACATGTGTGGAAATACGTTACAGGCAATCGTGTTTTGTGTATTGCAAATTGCGTTTTCTATCGGAGATTGGATTGTGTTTTGACTTTTGTCTCTGATCTGAATGTGTTTAGACGGCGGCTTTAGATCTTAGCACTGCATGTGACAACCTGCGCGTGATTTTGCAGTAGCCCGAGTGAACGCCTGACCAGGCGTCTTGTTCAGTATTAATTGTTGTCTCAAGTATTTGTAAGTTTTTATTAGAAAAAAATAAGTTTGAATCATTGGTAAATAGATGAGAGTCCAATATTGAGGATGATTCATTAAAGTCATTAATATAGAGAAGAAAAAGTAAAGGACCAAGAACCGAAGCCTGTGGAACACCAGTAACAAATTGCTTTCGGTTGTTTAAATATGACTGAAACCATTTTTTGGCTATTCCACGAATTTCATAGTATTCAACGTGAACAGTATCGAGAGCTTTGCTTAGATCAAGATACCACAAAAGATTGATTTGTTCTCCATAGCTTTCTGAATTTTGTCTACTAATCACTATCGTCATTCATCAATGTAGCTTGAGTAGTAGTCAAACGGTTACTTTGAAAGCCAAATTGATTTTCATTAAGAATACCATACTTATCTATATGGTTTATCAATTTCTTGTACATCAAGTTTTCTAGTATTTTATGAAATATAGATAACAGAGAAATTGGGCGAGAACTAAAGATCATTTCACGATTACCAGATTTATAGATGGGAAGAACTCTGGCAATTTTTAAATTGTCTGGAACTATACTCATCGAAAATGAATAATTAAAAAGATAAGTCAAAGGATAACTAAGAATATGTTTAGTAATATTTAAAACATGAGCAGCAGTGTTTTGTCAGATTTATAAACACGTACTGCGAATGTTTTAAATAGCTTCAACCATTTGGTAGGAAGATTTTGTATTTTTTTGAAGTTTTTTGATTGGCTTTAATGTTGGAACGATTTAATGACTTTGATTTTTAGATGATCATGATCTGAAGACTCTGCTAAGAAACAGAACAACGAAAACTGAAGAAACTTTTGCAGCGATTGGTGATTCTGTGACCTCTGAGTTCGGCGACCAGTACATCCGGTATGCTAAACTCCGTCAAACTTTGTTCAAGAGGTAAGAATTAACGATATTTGGGAACACCGTATAAAATAAAAAAATGCTTAGAATAGTCACACAATCCAATTTCCTTCTGATGCATGTAATTTTAAGTGCCTATGAAGCAAAAATTAAGGCTGTCTTATTTGATAGCAAAGTAACATATTTTAATCAAATGAAAAAGTAACATCTTTTGTGGTTTGTTTGTTTGTTTGTTTGTTTCGTTGTTGAGATATTTCCGCTTGTTTGGTATACTTATTATATGCATGACAAAATAACTGCATTCTGATTGGTTGAGAGGAGTACAATTATTTTATTAATTATATATCCTTCTGTAATCAGGCCCAAATGCTGCAATTTCATTGGTTTAGAGGAGTGCGATTTGAGCATTAATCGCACTCTTGCTAGCTGTAATCGCACACCTGCGTCAGCCAATGGAAATCAAGCTAGCTATCAAAATTGTCCAATCACAGTTCGGCACCTAAGCTGTAGGATTTTCCGGGATTTTTCAAAAAATTAAAAAATGGAGGATTTTAAATATTAAAATATAGAATTTAAATTTGTATTTTTTTGTATGCGTTTTGAAAACAGTGTCGTGTCCCCAACAAATTAAAAACAAATTATTACCCAGATTGGCACTCGGGTATTTCTTAAATATGTTAGTCAGTAAAGTAGCAACACTCGGCGAAATACAGTAAACTTAAACTGCATGAGTGTGTTTATAAATACATGCGTATAAACACGCTATAAAGTAGAGCACTAAATTACTCACATTTTTGGTTCTTGTCATTCTTTATCAATAACTCCCGGTTTTACCTCGCATATAATTGTATGTACTCCTCATAAATTCACTTTATTATTAAAAAAACTCCTCCCGAGTCTCCATATAGTAAAAGAAATGGCTGCCTGAAATTTGCATTTTTTGCGGGCCATGTTGAGAGGCCTAGGTCTAGAACCCAAAAGTTGGGCTACTATGAAGTACAAAGAAGATGAGGACATGACCTGATTACAGAATTTACCCTTTAATATAAATAGATAACGTTATTTCCTCTGACTTGAAAAGCAGTTTTTATTCGACATACGTGCTGTCAGAACTTTTAGTGAGCCAGTCATGAAATCTATTCCCCAAACTTTTCCGGGCTATAACTCAGCAAATACGGGGCAAAATATTCCTACTATTATTGGCTTACGTCAGAACATTCCTACTAGAAAGATGGCAGCTCATACGCCGCAGAACTGTATCAAAATTAAGTTAAATAATTATTCAGAGGAACTTAAAACTATCCCCTCGTTTTTTTCTATCAAATGTCTGTCATATTACAAATAAGATAGATGAACTCGCTGGTGTTCTCACTGTTAACAAAAACCCTTCAGTAGCTATGATAACCGAGTCCTGGTTATCTGCAAATGTACCAGATTCTGCTATCATGATTGGCAACAACTACTATGATTTATTCCGTTTGGATAGAAAAACACCCGGCTGTGGCGTTCTGGCATACGTCAACTCAAGTATTCCGGTGGACTGTGTTACATGATATAAAATTATCATGTATACTATATTGTAATATAGTCTACGTTATTCTAATTTAGGCTACCTATGGGAAATAATTTGTAGTTGCATGATTTAGCAAGTACTCCGGATCGAATTACGTAAAGCATGATTTAGCAAATTCCAATTACGTAAAGGATATAGATTTAGAAATCACAAGTTACGTAAACGGACATGAGTTGGCGGAGATGTTGTAATCGGTGGTTTGACAAGAGACTTTAATATAAACTACTGACTCATTCTACGTAGAGGAAATTAGTCATAGTTTCACAATATCTTCCTCTACCAGTATTATAAAAGCTTGAGCACAACTAAGCGAGTCATGCATTATTCACAAGGCGTTAAGAGAAGTGCCTGAATAGCATCACAAAAACTACCAGAAAGAAATGGATCATCGTTGGTAAAAGAAGTCAAGAGGAAGTCGTTGAAGACTCACAGAGTTGTGCTCAGGCAGAGATTAAGAGATAAGTTTGAACTGTTAAGAATTAATTACCTATTTGTTTAAGTTATAAAGACGCTAATTACATAGTATAATTGAAGTAAATAAATAGTTTTAAGAAAGTAACTGGTTCACACTGTTTTTTGTTGCGAGTAAAATAGAATCAAAATATCTTAAGTCGGGACGTTCGTAACAACTGTATGTCAAATTTGGAAGGGGAGGGTAAAGAAGTGTTATGGTTGGTCCTAAAGCCTCCCAGAACTCCCAGACCTTTCAGCTCCATTATTGTGGCTGTTGTATACTACCCACCAGGCCATGTACGCGAACGAGAGAAAGAAATGATTGATTACATATCTAATGGTATAGATGACCTTCTTCATGATCATCATCCATCTTCTGGTATAGTGATTGCTGGAGACTTTAACAACTTGAGCCTGAGTCCCCTGTGCAGCCGCTTTGGGTTGTGGAAAACAGTAACAGCACCAACTAGAGGAAGAAATACTCTTGATCAAATTATCACTAATATGTATGATTTGTTTGACTCAGCCTATCACTTACCTCCTATTGGTCGCTCGGACCATCAGTGTATTCTCCTCAACCCCAAAGTACGGCAAAAGATACCTCCAACATCAAAGAAGGTCAGGCAAATGAAACCTAGAAACAGGATTGCTCTAAGTATGAAAATGGCGTATGAAGATTGGGAAAATGTATACTCAGCACAAGATGTCGATGAAAAAGTTACTGTGTTTAATAGTATTGTGATGGATATGCTAAACAAAACTATGCCGGAGAGAACTGTCAGATGCCATTCCTGTGACAAACCTTGGATGACAAGTCACATAAAAACTCAGATTAAAGCAAGGCAATGCGCCTTTAATCGTGGGGATAAAATAAGCTATGAATGTTTATGCCCAAAAGTCTCTAGTCTTGTGTCTAAAGCTAAAGCCACCTATTATCATAACAAAGCAAAAGATTACCGCACAACAAATCCTGACGAATGGTTTAAATCCATTGTTGCTTTAGCAGGAGCTAACACTACGTCCACATCCCCGACTAGTTCTTTAAATTATGATAGATCTGGCAGAGAAATTACAGGCTGCCTTCACTAAACCGTGGACGAACTCTGCGTCTGAAAATACACCGCCCCTGCACGTAAACGACGTCAATGATCTACTTAAGGATACCTTACCTCCTTTACCATCAATAGGACAAGTCAAAATGGTTCTCATGCATCTAACCCTATCCAGACTGGGCTTTTTTTGTCTTCTGGGACTGGGGGGGGGGGGGGGCGGAAAGTGCCCGCGGTCAATATCTCCTGAACCATTTGGTGTATTCCGACGAAACTTTTACAGGTGGATGGTATGCCTTGTTCAAGTATGTGTTACACTTATGTTGCCATGGCGACAAATTATGACGTCAGTAATTGGAAAAAACCAGGATTACTACATAGAATTTCCAAAATTTTTTTCCCTATTGTTTTGTTAACATAAAAAAGGTAGTATATCAAAAAAATAGTTTCTCTTTATTAAAAAGTGCTTACTTTTATTGTAACTATTATAAAAGCAAACATAATTTGAAAATAAATATTAATGCCCAGCAAATAACTTTGAGACAAGACGTAATATAAGAAAATTTAATTGCTAACGTTTCGTTGCTTGCAGCGCAACATCATCAGAGCGGTTTGAGATTAGTACAAATAATTGTATATATATATATATATAGATAGATATGGTATTATATTACAAACGGTCAAAGTAGAATAACAAATTTCAAATTTAAAAGTACAAATGAGCGTTAAGATTTTAAATTCAAATAATGAGAAAATAAGATGTCATGTTTAGTTAATCCAATCAAACAAAAGATTAGTGTGACGTAAAGATTACAGGGATATTAGTCAAGAGTTAGAATAAGGAAAGTGGTACGGAGCTAATATTAGCGTTAAGAATGGGGTTAAGTTTAGAAATGAAAAGACTTTCCTTTAGTAAGAGTTCAAACTTGGAAGTTGATGAGGCGAGTATTTTAAAATCAGAGGAAGAGATTGGATGTTTAGTTTTGTGTTTATGAGCGAGAACAGCTGACATGGCTGACACAGAGCGCTCCTTTCCAGTCAAAGGCGAAACCCCCATATGCTCTGAGATACGTGTGTGAATGTGTCGACGTGTTTGTCCGACATACAATGTACCACAGCATTGACACTTATATGAATACACAACATGTGATCTCAGACCAAAGGGAATTCTATCTTTGAAAGGAAAGAAGTGTGAAAGTCGAAAGGAAGGACGAAATACTATAGTAAATTTGCCCCTTACTATTAGGGATTTATCCAAAGGCGTGCGAAGTCTCTAAGATTTGAAGAATATATTTAATCACTGTGGTCACAATCACACTTGCTCACTGTCTCACTATCACTACCGTCTCTATATAATAAAGGCTCGTGTTACAGAAAATGACATGCACCTAAGACTGTACTTAATCACTATTTTTTACTCCTTAAGTGGTGACGTATTACCATTAGTTTCCGACACGCTCCCCTCATATGTTTGCCTAAATGGCAACATATGTACAATAAAGTCTCTTTATAGCTGTACTAAACGTTCCCCACGTATGCGTAACAAGAACAAAATTAAACAAATTGAGTTATATTAAAGAGTTCCTTTCTGATTGACAACCGTTAAAAATGTCATTGTATTTGTTCTGATTGTCACTCGCTGTTTTCCACTTCCATGACTTGTTTCATCCTGAGATTCGCTGCTGCTGCTGCATCTCTTCTTGGGCGGAATTCTTGAGCTTCTGCGTTAAGTTTCGCTGTTCCCCTTTCTTCAATATCGCACTGGAGTTCAAGTGGAAATAAATGTTGCACAGGTCTTTCCAAGTGTCCATTGGCGGTCTTCAGTTGCACGGCGCGAACGATTCCATCCTTGCCTGGGTAGACTTGTTCCACAATGGCTAGGGGCCAAGTACCCCGATTTTTGTTGTCCGCTTTCACGATAACCACGTCTCCTTTCTTTGGTTGGAACCTACTCGTTTCGTGCATCATGTTGTGCCTCTCTCTCAGCGCTGTGAGGTATTCTCTCTTCCATCTGTTCCATAAGCTGTTCTTGCAATTTATAAGGTGCCTTGCTCGCTTTCGAAGATCTTTATTTTCGATTCTCCACGACTCTTCCTCTGGTATCTGGTTTGAACGCTGGAATTAGAGCCCGGCGGGAGTTAGCGTAGGTAACTGGACATCATCCTCCATGTAGCATAGCGGTCGTCGGTTGATCTGTGTTTCCACGTCAAGCATCACCTCTTCCAGTTCGGCAAACGTCAGTGTAGCTTCCCCAATCACTTTGTAGAAAGCGGATTTCACGACTCCAATCAGCCGTTCAAATTGTCCACCCCATGGGGCGCGGCTCAAGTTGAATTTCCAGGCAATCTCGTGCTGCTCTAGTAACCCTTGGGCTCTTTCATCTTTTCGGATTTGTTTTAACCACTTGGCCGCCTTGACAAACGAGGCACCGTTGTCAGAATAGATAACTCTGGGTCGTCCCCTTCTGGCGATCAGGCGTTTGAAGCATTTCAAGAAGGTTGTCGTCTCCATATTTGGAACTACTTCCAAGTGCACAGCTCTCGACAAACTGCAGGAGAAGATAAGGAGGTACGCCTTTCCTTCGCTAGCTTTGGTTTTCTTGTAGCGTATTGGACCTGCGAAATCAGTCCCAATGACCTCAAAAGCTGTTCTCCCTTCGGTACGGTTGGTGGGCAGTTGTCCGGGAGGTGGTTTGGTGATCGGGAGAGCTCTGAAACGCTTGCATCCCTCACATTCCGATAGGATAGACTTCACCATTTGTCTAAGGGTTGGGATCCAGTAGTTTTCACGTACCGCTGCCATTGTCAAGGACACTCCCCCGTGTAAGGTTTCGGCGTGGATTCGCTGCACGAGCTTTCTGGAGAAAAGGCTCTTGGCTGGTAGGTAGACGGGGTGTTCGCCTTGTATCCTTCCTTGGCATTTAAGTATACCTTCTGCGTTGGGCACGAGGTTGAGGCTCTGGCGGGTTTGTGTAAAGTGATGTTTCTGCGAGTCTTGCCGTTGGACTCTCTTTATCCACCAGTTCCGTGCTTCGTTCAGGTCCTAGCTCGTGAGTGGGCCTTTGCGTTTTCTGTTCGTTGTGAACCGACGAATCCAAGCTTGTATGCGTAACGTTTTGCGCAAATTGTGACGTTTGAGCAGATCGTCAAATTCGTCTTCGTTGGATTCCTCTAACTGCTACTGTGCTAAGTTGAACTGCTCTTTCACCACCTTTGCTTCAGCTTCTGAGGCTTGTGATTTCTCAGTTACTGAGCATTTCGGCCACTTTTGGGGGTCCTGGAGCCATTTTGGTCTGTTCCACCAATAATCTGAATTTGCCACTTCGCCCCCTCGACTTGCAAGATCTGCTGGATTATCTTTCGTTGGCACATGTCTCCATATGATTTCGGAATGACTGCATATCTTCTTCACTCGGTTCGCGACAAACTGTCTGTACTGTCCCTTCCCAAGAATCCAGTGAAGAGCTACAGTGCTATCCAGCCATCCATAGATTGTTGGTTTGGGTAGATCTTTCAAGGCGTTGCTTGCGTTCATGACAAGGTTCGCTGCCATGTGGGCACTGACGAGCTCTAACCTGGGCACGGTTAGTCCTCTTTTGGCTAGCCTGGATTTTGCCGTCACCAGGGTCTGGGTCACTCTTCCTTGCTGTCGGATGATAGAGTAGACAGCGCTGCCAACACCGAGGGTAGAAGCGTCGCCAAATGCATGCAGCTCCAGGCTCTCGACTGGTTGTTGGTAAGGCGTTAACGGTCTCGGAACGAAGACTTCTGCCGGTAATGACTGCTCCCACCTTTTCCAACGTAGTTGGAGGCTTTGCGGGATTGGTGCATCCCATGGTACTTTAGACTCGCACACATCTCTGTAGATTAGCTTGCCTTGCAGTGAGGTGGGGGATACCAATCCTAGTGGGTCATAAATCTTCGCCAGTTTCCCTAGGACTTCACGTTTTGTCGATGTGGAACTTATGGTTGGGAACTGTACTGCTAGGGTGTCTTCTGACTTGTCCCATTTAAGGCCCAACAGCTTCGATTCGCTTGGATGGACAAATAGGTGTTGTTTAGCGTAGGACTGGTCGTCGCTGGGTTCAGGATTGGGTATATCTTCTAGCTCGGGATGATTCGAGTGCCACTTGTGCAACTCAAATTTTGCATCACTCATCACCTCTACCGCGATAGATTTCCGACGCTGGGCTTCTTCGACATTTTGGCCACCCGTCAAAAGGTCGTCTACGTAAAGGTTTCTTCGTATTCTCTCGGCTTCTTCAGGATATTTCTTTGCCCAGGCGTCCAGATGACACTCGAGGACTCCTCCTAAAAGGAAAGGAGAAGGGGCGAGACCAAACAGTACTCGCGCAAAGCGGTAGGTGTCGATCTTGGTGTTGTCGTCTGGTTGCCAGTGGAAGCGAAGCGCGTCCCTTTCGCTTTCACGGATCCGAATTTGAAGGAACGCCTTCTTTATATCACCAGATACTACGACTGGGTAGGCTCTTTGCTGAATTAGTACGTCCCATAACTTGTTTTGTAGGGCCGGACCAGCGTATGGACAATCGTTGAGCGACGGTGCGTTAGGAGTCTCTCTAGCGGAGGCGTCATACACAATCCTCATCTTTGTCGTTTCAGCGGACTTGCGGATTACGCTCTTGTGTGGGATGTAGAACTCTCGTGGTTGCGAGACAGGTGGTGCTCGTTCTATGATCCCTTCTTGTAACTGTTGCTGTATGATTGCATCATATTCTTCTGTCAAGCCATCTCGTTGCAGCTTCTTTCTCAGGCTCTGGAGACGCTTGAGGCTACCTTGCTCGTTTGTGGGTAGAACTACATGGTTTGGTTTCCAAGGCAAATCAGTTTCATACCAGCCTTCTGGGTCGCGCGTCAACTGTTCTTTGAATTCGACGAAGACGGCTGACTGATCATGCTCCGGTTTGCCTTCTAATCCGAGGACGTCTAGTCTGCACAATCGTTCGTAGTCGCTCTGGCTTGTTTGTGTGAGAAGTACGGTATTGTTGTCGAATTCTTTGCCAGGTGACATCAGAAACCATCCAAACTTGGTGAGCTCTGCAACGGGTGCGTTCGGTTTTCCAATTCTTGGCGTCGTTTCTGTCTTTATCCGGGCGTATTCTCCATTTCCAAGGACCATGTGGATTGGTAGAGACGCTTTGGTGTCGTTGTCATAAACAGATACGCCTTTCAGATGGGGGTGATTCTCTATGAGTTCGCTGTATCTTGGGTTTTCTATTGCCAGGAGTTCTGTTTTGTTTACCTTGGTTGCCTTGACTGGTAAGGAGAATTCGTGGTCGACTGACTGAAGAGTTACATCATAGACTTCAAGTTTGGCGGTTGTGGATGTCAACATCATATCAATGTTTTTCGTTTGTACTTCGGTTGGTTTTATTCGGAGAAGTTGGATTAGTTTTGACGAAATGTACGAACTGCCGGCTCCAGAGTCTATTAAAGCTCTGCATTTGATGCCATTTGCTTCGATGACTACGACAGGAAAAACACCTTCGTTTCTCTGGTTTGTCGTCATGCCAAGGATCTCTTTGACAGGGTCTTTCGTTGACTTCTCTACGGACTCGCAGATTGACGTGTGATGTCGTTTACCACAATGCTGGCACGACGTCTTACTCAGGCATTCGGATGCTTTGTGGTGCGTTGAAGTGCAATTAAAGCATAATCTTCGTTTCGATAATATCTGTTTCCGATCCGGAACTGTTGTGAATTTCAAACACTCGACGGCTTTGTGGTTGCTGTCATCACAATAAGTACACCCACGTGGTTTCTTGTCGCAATGACGGGCATGAAACAGCTTGTCTTTGTCTCTGCGTTTATTGCCTTGTTCGTGGTCTCGCTCTTCTTTGTTTTCTACTGGATTTCTTCTTGTCCATTGCCTAAGTGCCTCAGCCAGTTTTGCGAAGTCCCATCTCTCCCAATCCGGATCTGTTCGGACCAGGTCACCTCGTATGGCTGACAATTTGTCTAGGGTCATCGAAACTGCGCCGTTTATTTGATCGAGCTTTTCCATCGTTTGTAGAGCCAGAACCGAGTGCATTAATTTGTCGCTAAAATCGTGAATCTTTCTAGGGTTAGCGCTTGAAATCGTTGGTAAGCTTAAGATTTCTCGAGTGTAGGCCTTGAAAATTTCGGTTTCGTTTCCGTATTTATCTTTGAGAATACTTTTCGCGCGGTTGTATCCTTCCGTCGTGAAAGGGAGTGATTCTACCTCTCTTCTTACCTTAGGGTCGAGAAGTTCGCGAAGATATGTAAATTTCGTGATAGGTGCAGCCTTACTTTTCTCGACGTTCTCAGTGAACTGCCCCCAGAATCTTGGCCAGTCCATATACGAACCGTCGAATTTCGTAATGACTAGTTTTGGCAGTTTAGCTTGGGTTTCACTCATAGATACCACGTTCGGTGGAGTTTCTTTCGACGACGTCTCGTGTTGGGTTTGAAGCTGTAGTTTCGTCTCCAGGAGCTTCATCTCAAATTGTAATTTCTCTTCGCGTTCGATAGTCTCTTGTTTTCTTTTATTTTCGTCTAACCATTTCTTTGTTGTTCGGACGTGGCCATCTGCGTCGGCTAGCCTTTTGTTTATCTCGGCGTTCCATTCTGTCACTTCTTCTTTGGCCTCGATTTTATTGGCCTCGATTTCTCGTCGCAGATTGTCGACTTCGTTTATAACCGCTCGGAGGGTTGCCTGGTGTCTTGTGATTGTTTCTTCATCAGAACTAGCTATAATCTCGTTGGTTCGCTCTGTTGTGAGGTTCAGTTGCGTTAACTTGGTTTCGATCGACGCCATATGGATATTTGATGAATATGAGGACAAGATTTCCTCGCTTTACATTTGTAATCCCGTCGGAGGTGCCACGTATAGTAAATTTGTCCCTTACTATTAGGGATTTATCCAAAGGCATGCGAAGTCTCTACGATTTGAAGAATATATTTAATCACTGTGGTCACAATCACACTTGCTCACTCTCTCACTATCACTACCGTCTCTATATAATAAAGGCTCATGTTACAGAAAATGACATGCACCTAAGACTGTACTTAATCACTATTTTTAACTCCTTAAGTGGTGACGTATTACCATTAGTTTCCGACAATACAAAACGTACGTTGAGTTGTGGATAAGCAGAGGAAAGAAGTTTGCGAAGCTGAGTTCGTATCTGGAGGCCGTGAATTCCAGTAAAAGGGAGACAAAAATAAATCGTTTGTTTAGAGCATGAGGAGATTCTTTGGTTGGGAGAATATATCTTATCTAAGAAAATGCCAATGGAATTGTCCAAGAAAGAGACAGGATAACCATTAAGAGAGAAAATTTGTTTGAGTTTCTGTAGTTCAGAGTGAAAAGAAAGGTAAGAGGAACATATCTTAAAATAACGAGAAATCATTGAGAGAATAAGCCCTCTTTTGTACGTCATGGGAATGAAGCTGTCAAAGTTAGTAAATAACCCAGTAGATGTACGTTTGTGATAAACAGACGTCGAGAAAGATCCGTTTGTACGAGTTATGTTGATGTCTAAAAAAGGAAGTGAAGCGTGAATGTTAGGGTGTTTAGAATTTAGATAAGAAAGAAAAGGAAGGATGTGTTCGGATGAGTGGAAAACTAAAAAGCAATCATCAACATAGCGACGATAGAAAATAGGCTTGAAATGAGAGGGACAGTCAGCCAGCCAAGACTTTTCATGAAAAGATAGGAAAATGTTGGCAAAGAGTGGACCAAGTGGTGAACCCATAGCGACCCCATCAACTTGTTCATATAATTACCCATCAAACAAAAAATGGCAATTTTTAACAGACAAATTGAGAAGATTAGTAAATTGTTCACGGGAGAAGCCGTGAAAACGAATAGCATTTCTAAAGCATGTATTAACAATGATTATCTAATGGTTTCATCCAATGGTATGTTAGTAAACAGTGATTTAACATCAAAACTAGCCGTTACAACATGATTAGTATCTATCGAAAGATTTAGTATTTCATTAACAAAAGAAAATGTGTCAATTATAGTGTAAAGATTAGTTGATATAGGACGAAGGAGCGGAACAAGAAACTTAGCGATATTATAACAATGTGTAGATATAGATGAAATGATGGGTCTTAGAGGAAAATTAGGTTTATGTACTTTAGGAATCCCATATAGGATACCAGGGCGTGAACCAATAGGTGTAAGGTCATCATATAAAGAGTCAGAAATAATTTCATTAGCCTTAAGTTCCTTAAGAAGACTCTCCAAAACGACGATAGCATCTATCTGATCAAGCCTGATAAAGGAAATGGTGTTGTCATCATTGACCGGAAAGATTATACCACAAGAATGCATGATATTCTTAGTGATTCAAGTAAATTTCAATGTTTGAACAAGGACCCTATGAAAACGACATTCAGTCGTGAGAATAACGTACGGAAACTTCTTAAGGAACTTAAGGCTAATGAAATTATTTCTGACTCTTTATATGATGACTTTACACCTATTGGTTCACGCCCTGGTATCCTATATGGGCTTTCTAAAGTACATAAACCTAATTTTCCTCTAAGACCCATCATTTCATCTATATCTACACATTGTTATAAAATCGCTAAGTTTCTTGTTCCGCTCCTTCGTCCTATATCAACTAATCTTTACACTATAACTGACACATTTTCTTTTGTTAATGAAATACTAAATCTTTCGATAGATACTAATCATGTTGTAATGGCTAGTTTTGATGTTAAATCACTGTTTACTAACATACCATTGGATGAAACCATTAGATAATCATTGTTAATACATGCTTTAGAAATGCTATTCGTTTTTACGGCTTCTCCCGTGAACAATTTACTAATCTTCTCAATTTGTCTGTTAAAAATTGCCATTTTTTGTTTGATGGGTAATTATATGAACAGGTTGATGGGGTCGCTATGGGTTCACCACTTGGTCCACTCTTTGCCAACATTTTCCTATCTTTTCATGAAAAGTCTTGGCTGGCTGACTGTCCCTCTCATTTCAAGCCTATTTTCTATCGTCGCTATGTTGATGATTGCTTTTAAGTTTTCCACTCATCCGAACACATCCTTCCTTTTCTTTCTTATCTAAATTCTAAACACCCTAACATTCAATTTACTCACGAACTCGAAGACAACGCTTCACTTCCTTTTTTAGACATCAACATAACTCGCACAAACGGATCTTTCTCGACGTCTGTTTATCACAAACGTACATCTACTGGGTTATTTACTAACTTTGACAGCTTCATTCCCATGACGTACAAAAGAGGTCTTATTCTCTCAATGATTTCTCGTTATTTTAAGATATGTTCCTCTTACCTTTCTTTTCACTCTGAACTACAGAGACTCAAACAAATTTTCTCTCTTAATGGTTATCCTGTCTCTTTCTTGGACAATTCCATTGGCATTTTCTTAGATAAGATATATTCTCCCAACCAAAGAATCTCCTCATGCTCTAAACAAACGATTTATTTTTGTCTCCCTTTTACTGGAATTCACGGCCTCCAGATACGAACTCAGCTTCGCAAACTTCTTTCCTCTGCTTATCCACAACTCAACGTACGTTTTGTATTTCGTCCTCAGGGGCGGATCTAGCCTAAAATCTGACCGTGGCCCACAATCTAGGGGGGGTCCGGGGGCATGCCCCCCCCCCCCTCCCCCGGAAAATTTTGAAAATTAGAGTCTCTGAAAACGCATTTCCTGCATTTTGAGAGAGATCTAGAGTCATATTGTAGGATCGTTTTATACATGTTTTTCACCGAGATCTTTGTATAAATTTTACTCAAATCAAAATTTTTCTTTTCTCTTTAAGTTCAAGCCAAGATCTTCTAATTATTCAATAAAATGTTTAGGAGTAATTGATCCAATATGAATCGTAATGTATGTTTAACGAGTTTTGTGTGACATATAAACTAACCAGTCAAGCAGCTGGATATCCTTTGGCCATTATTTAGAATTCTATTGAGTATTCTGTCTAATGCCAGCCAATTTTTACTTGAAACAAGAATAATCAAAGCAACCCTGCTAGTGTAATATTAATATTAACAATTTATAGGTATCGGCTAGCATTTGTCAGACTCCAGATCAGGAAATGGAGTCCCTTTACGTTTTATACTGTCTTTCGGACTCTTTCCCTCGATAAAGCGAGAATAACAACAATGGAGTTGATGAGAGCCAGAAGATGTAAACTGAGTTAGTCAGTAAATATCGTCGCTCTATACAGTCTGTAAGCTAATAATATAAATAATAGTTCGAAACGTCAAACGATTAAGAGAGTGTTAAATCCCGCGTCTGACAAGTCTCCGAGTCTTGCAGATAATATTTCAAAGTTGAACCATGATAGAAATGCTGTGTTTCAGTCGATGAGAATTATATTAATAAATAATGTAATGAGAGAGAGAGAGAGGTCGCGGCTCTCGGTTTGATCTCATGCTTGTTCTTCAAATTGATCAATGCTTATAAACACCGCAGTCTTATTAATATAGTAACTAGCGTCTGACGATCAGCAATTTTAGTAGAGAGGAACTCGTACTATAAATAAAGAAACCAAACAAACCAACATCTCTTCCTTAATTTTCTTGTGAACTTACCATCTAGTATTTCGACTATCTGTCACAGGCACAATCATTGTCCCTCCATACGCGCAGCCATTCTTTAATATCATTCTGAAGAACTCCGGTCAAGACAGACTGACGTGCACTACCGACTACCGGAGCCGACGATTTGATTGCATTATTTCGCAATAAAATTGTAACAAGATATGGCAAGGGTGGCTGAGTCAGGCTGACCGTGGCTCCCGCCAAATTCAGCCACTCTATTCTGGCTCTCTGATTGGTTTGCACCCCTTAATAGTCCGCTGACCGTGGCTGAATTTAGCAGATCGCTCCGCTGACCGTGGCTGAATTTAGCAGAAGTGTTCTCCAATTTCTTCAGCGAATTCGTAGTACGTTCGGTAACTTTTTCGGCCACTCTCGCCACATTCTCGGACTTCTAAGTTCTAATTACCCGAGACCGATTGCGGTGCAACTGATTGTCAAAGATGCGAAAATCCGCTGCTATTTTGACAATTGGTTTAGTATTTTTACGGTGGCTAATGTCGTTCTTACGTCAACTATCCTTTTGTTATTAATAGTTTTTTATTTTTGAAATATCAATTATATTATTTAATTTGGAATAATTAGGAAAATCTGACCGTGGCTCAAGCCACACTCGCACCCCTCTAGATCCGCCCCTGGTCCTTCCTTTCGACTTTCACACTTCTTTCCTTTCAAAGATAGAATTCCCTTTGGTCTGAGATCACATGTTGTGTATTCATATAAGTGTCAATGCTGTGGTGCATTGTATGTCGGACAAACACGTCGACACATTCACACACGTATCTCAGAGCATATGGGGGTTTCGCCTTTGACTGGAAAGGAGCGCTCTGTGTCAGCCATGTCAGCTGTTCTCGCTCACAAACACAAAACTAAACATCCTATCTCTTCCTCTGATTTTAAAATACTCGCCTCATCAACTTCCAAGTTTGAACTCTTACTAAAGGAAAGTCTTTTCATTTCTAAACTTAACCCCATTCTTAACGCTAATATTAGCTCCGTACCACTTTCCTTATTCTAACTCTTGACTAATATCCCTGTAATCTTTACGTCACACTAATCTTTTGTTTGATTGGATTAACTAAACATGACATCTTATTTTCTCATTATTTGAATTTAAAATCTTAACGCTCATTTGTACTTTTAAATTTGAAATTTGTTATTCTACTTTGACCGTTTGTAATATAATATCATATCTATATATATATATATATGTTCTAAGGATTTAGGGTGAAGGAAAATTCGAGTGTTTTTAGAACATGCTATGTAATCGAGTGAAATGCCCAATATCATCTATATATATATATATATATATATATATATATATATATATATATATATACAATTATTTGTAATAATCTCAAACCGCTCTGATGATGTTGCGCTGCAAGCAACGAAACGTTAGCAATTAAATTTTCTTATATTATGTCTTGTCTCAAAGTTATTTGCTGGGCATTAATATTTATTTTCAAATTACGTTTTCCGCCTGGTGTGTCTATTGCCACAGTATTGAAAAAAGCAAACATAATAAAAATTGTCGGCTGAAATTTTGTGTTGGTAGGTGTTCACGACTCCGCTGTAACTTTTTTTTGGCGAGATATTTTTTCACCAAATTTTCCACACATAAAGCCCATATATACTTAGGAAAAGTCATAAAATTTCAGAACCATACCTGTACTGGTTTAGGAGCTATTAACTTTTACATTCAGCGCGGGCACTCCCCACCCCCCCCCCCCACCCCCCAGTCTGGATAGGGCTAAAGACGAAGAAAGTGTAACTGTCCTATGTAACTGTCAGACTGCAGACAAATAGTCTGCAAACAGAATATGTTAATACGGTGTTTCCTGTTTTGTAACTTTGCCTCTTACGTGTTGATAACTCTAATTGGAACATTTTAATCCTATAAACTGTGATAGTTTGATGACCGTAGGAAATGAAAGTATGTAATATGATAAATAATAAGATAGGATAAAAAGAGCTTAGGAATAATAATAAAGTCAGATTACAACTGGATCTCAAAGTGTGTGCGTCTGTCTTTAACGCTAGCTCGGCGCGTTACAAATTTGGTGGCAGCGGTGGGATCCATCGAATCCTTGACAATGGCTACAGCAATTCTGCCTGATAAATTCGAACGGGGTGATATAGTAACTTGGCTTCGCGAATTCGACGCTTGTGCGGAGGCAAATGAGTGGAACGCAGATGCCAAAATCAAGAAGTTGCCAGCTTTCCTTCGGGGACAAGCAGCAAGTCATTTTTACGCCCTTGACGGAGAAAGCCGCGAGTCGTATGCCAACGCAGCAAAAGCTCTGAGGGAGACGATGTGCCCGCCAGCAAGCAGAGAAATCTACTACTCCGAGTTCGAAACGAGATTGTTGAAACCAGGGGAGGACCCTTCCGTTTATAAGTGGGAGTTAGAGCAAATCCTTCTGAAAGCAGACCCAGATATCGACGAGAGGGCAAAAACAGCGCTGTTGACGAGGCAGTTTATGAAAGGTTTGCCAAAGAGCGTCAAAATAAAATTGTTAGAAAGTGACCCAGATCTCCCAAAGATGGTTTCGTTTGTCCGACGCTATCGAGCCATTCAAGAATACACGGACCAGAACAACGAGGTGACAACCGCTGGTGTAGCAAGTAAAAAGAGTGAAGAAATGGCCAACTTGATCGCAATGGTGTCGGATCTCGCCGTAAGGCAAAAGAATATGGAGGAGAAGCTATCGACAAGCGAACGGGATACCTCTTCATTCAGTCCAGGAAGCAAAGCGGGGTCGAGTGCGAAACGGAACAGAAGAACCTGCTTTGTCTGCAACAAGATGGGACACATAGCCAAAGATTGCTGGTTCAAAGGTCAAACCCAGTGACTGACTCCAGAACAAATACTAACCGATATCATGAATGCCAGGGATACGGACACTTTGCCAAAGACTGTGGAAACCATTTAAACTCCCAGTGGGCGCCTCGATAAGTGGGATCGCAGGTCGCCCTTGCGTAAGTTTTGATAACTGTAGTAATAGTAATAGTAATAAGATAGATTTTTCTTTACCCACACAACCTTTTATTAAGTGTTTCATAAATAACGTAGAGGTGCATGCACTTATTGATACTGGTTCAATGAGAACATTCATCAGCGATAAGGTTCATTCTGTTATTGATTTTGATAATTCCTTAATTGATACCTCTGTAGCAGAACGTTGCGTTTCTATCACAGGGGGTAGTTTAAGTATTCTTGGTCATTTGACTGCAAATGTAAAGTTTCCTAAAAGTAAGGTAACGTACAAGGGGCGTTTTCTCGTTAGCAATAACATCAGTTACGACTGCGTGTTAGGGTGGGACTTCCTTAGAGAATAGGTTGAGTTTAAAGGGAAACTTTGACAAAGGTTGTAGCTCCTATTTCTTAACAGGGCTCCATGGGCGGACCAACGTGAGTTGTTATTCCCTTCCCAAAGGTGGAACGGTATCTGGGGTAACTGAGGCAAGCAGTGTTCCTTTCCAGACCACTGAAATACCTGAAACGTGTGAGGGGGATTCAACCGTCCTCATCCAATCGCGTAAGAAAGCCGACATTGCTGTGGTTTTAGACCAAAATGTAGTTGTGCCTGCTAGAACTGAAATGATCATCGAAGGTAGGTTAATGAAGGCAGCGAAGGCAGAAGTAGGCATGATAGCACCATTAGGTGATCATGATTTGGGTAATGGATGCACGTGGCTCACGCCGTAGTCCGTCCCAACGGTAGAAATGTTTTCCTTAGGGTCATGAACGCTTTGAGTGAACCAGCCGAGCTAAAATTTGGTACTAAAGTTGCGGCATTTAGCCCACTTGTTGAGTCTCACAGCAAAGTCAGGAATGCTAGTTGCGGAGTGAAAATAGATAATACGGCAGGTAATAACACCAGATTCGAAGATGTTATCAACCCTAAGTTAGATCGCTCCGCGAAAGACAGTGTTGTCACGGTTTTATCCGAATTTGAAGATGTGTTCGAAGCGACGGTAGGCCATACAAACGTGGTAACACATACCATTAATACAGGTAATTCTACTCCGATTAAACATCGCCCACGTCGTTTGCCTTACGCCTTTCGAGACGAAGCCGACAGGCAGATCAAGGAGATGTTAGCGCAAGGTATTATTCGTCCTAGCACAAGCCCCTGGTCAAGTCCGATTGTCTTAGTCAAAAAACGTTCAGGGGAACTTCGGTTTTGTGTGGACTATCGGAAATTAAACCAGGTTACGCTTAATGATTCGCACCCAATTCCGAATATTGCGGACATTCTAGATTCGCTAGGGGGGGGGGGGGCAACATATTTCTCAACTTTAGATCTTCGGAGCGGGTACTGGCAAATATCCGTTGACCCACGCGATCGGTCGAAAACTGCTTTTGTGACGAGTTCGGGTCTATTTGAGTTTAACCGCATGAGTTTCGGCTTAAAAACTGCGCCGGTCACTTTTCAACGGGCCATGGAGATCGTCCTGGCAGGGTTAACGTTCGAAATATGTTTATGTTATTTGGACGACGTTATTTGCTTTGGACGCACTCTCCACGAGCATAACCATAGATTGAGAATAATACTCAACAGATTTCGACAACATAACTTGCGCGTTAAATTGGAGAAGTGCCAATTTGCGGAAACGAAAGTGGCGTTTCTTGGCCATGTGGTCTCTAAGAAGGGTATAAGTCCAGATCCAGTTAAGATCGCAGCCGTAAAGGAAATCGCAGCGCCGACATGTCTGAAAGAACTGCGGAGTTTTTTAGGTCTAGCCAGCTATTATCGGCGCTTTATTACCAATTTTGCAACTATCGCCGCCCCCCTGACAAAACTCACAACAAAAGCCAAATCGAAGGCACCTTTTCACTGGTCCGATGAGTGTGAGAATTCTTTTACGGAACTTAAACGTCAGCTCTGCTCGGCACCATTATTAGCTTATCCGAAATTTGATCGAGAGTTTACGCTATATACCGATGCGTCAGATGTCGGCTTAGGCGTAGTTCTTTCCCAACGTGATGACAATGGCGTAGAAAGAGTTGTCGCATACGGTTCTCGGAGCCTTACACTTCGCGAACGCAACTATGCTACCACTGAGAAAGAAGCTTTGGCAATCCATTACGGAACACAACACTTTCGCCTCTACCTCCTAGGCCGTAAGTTCACAATTGTCACTGATCACAGTGCTCTTCGTTGGCTAAATAGTATGGAGCCAAAAGGGCGTGTAGCGCGATGGCTGATGGATTTGCAGGAATTTGAATTTTCGGTTCAACATAGAGCGGGCAAATCCCACTGCAATGCCGACGCTTTATCTCGTTTACCGAACAAAAACAGTGACCGTGTATACCGCTTCACTACGGGTTCATGTTGTTACTTTTATTTCGGAATATCGCTAACTGGTTTAGTAATTCCTTGTCCGCACCGCAAAACACGTCAACTGATTCGATACTTAACCCTGAGGCGCCACCATTTCAAATGTCAACACCTAAGAACATACCTGTCTCTACGAACAATATTAATTCAGTTACGGTTAACCAGATTATTAATTTGCATGAAGCGCAACGCCAAGACGAATGTATTTCAAAAATCATTGAACTCAAACTTCAAAAGAAACCGAGACCCGATTTCAAAGATTGGAAAGATAACCCAGTTCTTCGCAATTTCTGGTATAATTACGATCGATTGTTTATGCACAATGATCTCCTCGTGCGTTCTCGTCATAAGCATTTCGCGCATCCTGACGGTAATACTTAAAGGTATGCATGACAATCCGTCCTGTGGTCATCTCGGTTCAACAAGAACAGAAGAAAGAATTCGCGAACGATTTTATTGGCCAAATCTGCGCGCATCGGTTAAATTTCACATACAACACTGTCTCTCTTGCCAGCGTCGTAAATCGCCGCCAAACCCAGACAAAGCGCCTATGAAAACTATTGATGTCGGTGAACCTTTCACCTTCTGGGCATTAGATTATATGGGACCTGTTTCGGAGACCGCGAGAGGAAACAAGTATGTACTTGTTGTCATGGACCACTTTACAAAGTGGTGTGAAGCGTTTCCGACTAAAGACCAAAAGGCTTCTACGGTCGCAAACATTTTAATATCGAAAGTGTTTTCTCGTTTCGGACCCCCAGTTGTGCTTCATTCGGATCAAGGTTCGAATTTCGAAAGCACCCTTATGCACGAGATTTGTGATATAATGGGAATAACAAAAACACGCACTACAGCCTACCACCCTAGTGGGGATGGCCAGGTTGAACGGCAGAATCGCACCGCTCCAAGATATGCTTGCCAATTATGTGTCCACCAGAGCCGACGATTGGGATGTGTGGTTAGACCCAGTTGTTTATGCATACAACACTAGCAAACATGAATCTACTGGGTTTAGCCCATATCAGAAAGTATTCGGAAAACTCCCTCGCATGCCTTTGGAATTGGAATTCGCTGTGACCATCGGAAATCCTAGTACCCAAACTGATTACGCACAGACAGTTAGAACGGTCCTTCAGAATGTCAGGCAGATCGCTAAAGAACGTTTAGAAGAGGTGAGGTCGACCACGCGTCGTCATCATCATAACCAGAAATGGAAGCCGTACGTGGTGGGTCAGACAGTTTGGGTAAAACGCCCAAAGAAATGGAAGTTTGGTAGGAAGTGGATCGGCCCTTATAAGGTAGTGAGTAGACTGGGAGTGACGTACCGTGTGCGATCGAACGGAGGGAAAGATATGGTAGTTCATCACGACAATCTTAAGTTGTGCTATATACCGTTGGATAATGGGCGGATTGTTTCTCCTGGGCATGTGTCAGGAGATTTCACAGTGGTCCACAGCTTGCCTCAGCACCCCATCGTACCACCACCTCCCCATAGGCTTAGAGGCGAAGCCCCCGTAAGACCACGTTATCAACTTCGGCAAAACATACGCCCTCCAGTACGTTATTCTTATGACACTCCTTAGTTATGTGTGTATCTATATATTTTTTTATTGATTGATTGATATATGTAATAATCACATATATATAGTATTGAATATGTTTTTGTAATATGTTTTTCGGGACGAAAACTTAAGTGTGGGAAGAGTGTAACACTGATCACACCAATTCCTAAAGTTCGTCCACCAAATGATATAGATATTTCCGTCAAATCTTGGCCTTGCTTCAACTTGCCAAGGTCTTAGAAAAGATACAACTGCAGTTAAACATTCAAGATTTAAAGGTAAAAGACAATCAACATGCGTTCCAACAAGATCGTTCTACTGTTTCCGCGTTAGTTTCCATATCACAAAAATGATTTAATGCAACTGACAACTCAAAAACTGGAAAAAGTGGAATACATGCCATCTTTATTGATTTTCGAAAAGCTTTTGACTTGATTGATCATAGGATTCTTCTTCATAAGTTAGCTGCCATGAATGTTACAAAGTCCTTTTGGCTATGGGTACATAGTTTTCTCTCAGGGAGGATTCAACAAGTTAAAGTATGCGGAATTCTATCGTCCATTGCCCCATGTCCTGCAGGTGTCCCACAAGGATCTGTCATCTCCCCCGCCCTATTTAATGTATATATTAATGACTTGGAGGATGCAGTCCCAAACCACTTGAACATAGACACTTGCAAATACGCAGACGATTGTACCCAGGATCATGTTGTTAGTGTGGGCAAAACAAGTCACATTCAAAAAATTTGAAACTTAACTGCTGTTGTCAAAAATGAGGGAAAAAACTGGCAATTTATGAAACATACCACTAATAACAGTGCGTTGTAGCTGCTGTGGTGGAACACAAAGTATTATGCTCCAAATTAGTCCTCGCACAACGCCAGTGAAGGTCTCATTACCCACCATTTGATTTATATAAAAAGTGCTTAAGCAATGCGCTTCATCAACAGCCACTCCAATTTACTGCACAATGTATTCAACACAGCTTCGTCCTGTTCCTTGTAAATTGCGGCTTCGTTGATCCCAGGGAAGAATATTTACTTTAGCGCACCGACAAGCTAATATGGGAAATCGCTTGTGTTTCAAATCACTTTCATTCAATCCCGATCATCGCCGATGTTCTACTAGAAAAAGCTTCAGGTTCAAGAATTTTGCTTGTGATTAGCCCATTTACAATCGCTAATGTTTGATCAAGTTAACTATTTGAACGAACGTCGACGCGTTTCAACCTTCCAGTCTTCTTCAGGAGGGATTTTGAGTCGTGGTTGAAATCAGTAAATATGTTAAGACGAAAATACAGATATTAGAAGGCGCGTGTATAAACACTGAAGTATATTAATAGACAAGTTAAAAATAAAAATAAAGTCTTACTGAATGTCTGTGTTGTTTTGGTGTAGTCCGTAACGTACTGGCATCCGTGATCGGCTTTATAAATTGGTGAATTTCTCGCTGCTCTGTCACATGTCGATAGTTGGCGTAAACAGGTTCGTTATAGTGTAATATATCGTGCGTATCGCACGGTTTGTGGTTGTTACGTCAGAAATAAAAGAGTTATTGTATAATCTGTCTAGTTGTGAGTGAGATGGTAAAGAAAACTTCGTGCCAAATTTTTATCACAGGATTTAACAATCGTCTCTGAACACACGGCACAAGATTCGGCCATGCCGGCCTTTAGGCAATAAAAAATGGCCGCCAACGAACCGGAAGTTTTGCCTGGATAGCGTGGCGAAATGCTAAGTCAGCATAACAAGCTTTCGGGCTCCGTTGCGCAGACTTTACCCTCCGGGGAACGGAAACGGGGGAATTCTGCACGCAGGCTAATAATTAATGGGTATTAGTAGAAACTTAGTTTTCTATTGCAAATGCTGCAATCTGATTGGCTACTCTACTCGATATCTATTCGTTGTTAGTATAATTTCATAGTGGAAAACAGGCTTTCCAGCTTTCTGATTGGTCCGCTCAGCGGTGAATCTGAGGTAATAGTCACCGCCTACCGCGGTGACTATTGCATCACAAGAAATTGTTCTTCAAAAGTAGTTTTGGAAAAGAGACTGGTACTTATTCAACACTGCACTGACTTTACTCGTTTCAGTCTCCCCCTCGGGGTCTGTAGTTTTTGAGACGAACAAAAGAGCATAATACTGAAAACATATATCACTGAGATGTTGTGCATATCAAATATCGTAAAAACAAAACTTTATAAAGGTAAGGAAGTATATTTTCTAGAATTCTTCGTATTTTTTGTATGTTTTGGCTAGCTTTTAGTCGTAGCGATGGTTTCGAAAACTTCGTCATGAGTGAAGAACATATTCAACATGAATTAAGTGCAAAAAAGCCGTATCACAGGACCCAAAACACCAGAATAAAAGTCTTTTTAGCATATATTTGAATAAGTTCAGTGCCAAAGTAGGATGTTGTTTACTCTTTTTTTGAAATTATTTACTGACAAGACTGTGGCTTGCTAACATCGTCTGTGAATGAACAGAATCACTACTGCTAAAATGAAAGCAGTTGTTTAAAAGTTTTTGTTTCAACGTTATTGGGTTTTTTATCACCTCAGTCTCGGTGACTATCGGTGTATTTACCTCGCCGCTTCGCGGCTCGGTAAATATTCACCGATAGTCCCCTCGACTTCTGTGACTAATTGTTAAATAGAAATTTCGAGCTCATAATCTAATTGTTAAATAGAACGAATTGAGTCGTGCTATTAATGCCAAATCGTACTCGTGATTAACAAATCAACCTCCCGCTTCGCGGTTGACAATAAAATTAAAAATGGCGGCCAATTCCGCCATGGGAAGTTTTCACATTTCCAACGACTTGTGGTACACTATGAACTAGAAATTCCATGTAAATATTTTGAAATGAGTACGGAGAACACCCAGAGTGAAAATATTTCCTGTCAAGTAATGAAACAAGATGTTTTTGAAGGCGTGACGGTGAGTACGAAGCGTACGTGTCATAATTTTGTCATGCATATAATAAATGAGTAATCATATGATTTTGCTCGTACAATTAAGGATTTACACTGTTATATTGAACGCTTTTTCTTCTACTCTTTATTTACACTCCCTCACTGTCCTCCTTCTCTCTCTACATGCTTTGTGACTCTTCTTACACTATCGGTTACTTATTAACTAATACTTCCTTAAAGGAAGTAGTTACATCACTACGTCCCTCTCTTTGTTCAAATAAATTTTCTTAAACTGTCAACTAAAACGAAATGTGAAATATTTTAAAATTTTATAGTTATAGTTCGTGCTCGTCTTATTATTTTTTAAGTCTACTTAATAACCATATCTGAATTAATCGGATTTCCATACAGTTCTCTTTCCATACGTCTCCTTGTTGATCTTCTTACTGCTAGTTCTGGAACATCCTTGTTCTTTTCTTTTTCTGGAGTTTTGTTTTCAGGTACGCTGTATTGTTCATCATCTGATTCTGTCACTGTATCTTTTATTCGTTTGAAGAAAGATGCATTTCTTACAACTCGGTGTCTTTGATTTTCTGCAACAATTTTAGTTCCTTTGCGTTCGATCACAGTGTATGGGATAGATTCAAATCGTGTTGTAAATTTGTTTTTCTTTTTCTGCTTGAGGATAACCACATCTCCAACTCTTAGTTGTAAAGGTTGAGCATGCATGTCGTCGTTTGTCTGCGTATTCCCTTCCTTTGTTTTTCGATTTGATGTCATTCTGTTTAGCTTCGTTATGTCTGTTCACCACTTTATCTTTCGGGTTTAACATTGGTAACACTCCTCGCACTGGGCGGTTGAAAAGAAGTTGTGCTGGTGGTACATTGGTGGAGTGGTGTGGAGTGGTGCGATAGCTTAACAAGAAACGGGAAAGTTCTTGGACCCAATTCCGGTGTTCTGCACGAGCGGTTTTGATTGCTTTTCCTAGAGGTTTCATAAATGCTTCGGCCTCTGCATTCCCTTGTGGCCACTCAGGTGCTGACGTTTCATGTTTTACACCAAGCTGAGCTAAATAGTGCTAAATAGTGCTTTTAACTATCTCTGCTTCTGGGTATCGTGAGTATTTATCAACGAGAAGGATGATATACTGTCCGGTGGGAAGTGGTCCATAGAAATCAGCGCGGTGGATGGTTTGCTAAGGTCCATCAGGCATCTCTGGTGTCTGTAATGGTTCAGGTGCATTGACTGGTCCAGTAATCGAACCTCGTCCCCGGGGCATTTTGCCTCCACGTTGGGAGTCGGCGAAAATGGCCCTGGCATCGGCTGGTCACGTGACACCCAGAATTTTGGGGTGTTTTGGCAAGAAAATTTATGCGGTCTTTGTGTTTCGTTTTTGTATAATACGTATACATGAATAATAAATAAGAAATATTTAACGCTCTGCCGAATCACTCATGTGAACCTTTATCATAAATGCAACTGGCTAGCATTATTCATCATGATACTCCCCACGATTATCCAGGATACATTTAAATGTCGGGAAGAAACATATATCTAATGTTGTTCCTGACTTTAACCAAAGCTATCGTTACAATTCTTTGGATGAACTTCGCAGCTGAGTGGATTTATTGCAATTCATATTTTGATGAATAAATTACACTGTATCTGACTTAATCAAGTTTTTAAACCGGCCAATCCGATTATAGAATCGACCAGCCGATGCCAGAATGGAGGCAAAATGCCCTGGGGACGAGGTTGCCAGTAATCTGGCAGGGTAAACACATTTCAAGTTCATCTTTTACGACTTTATCCATATTGGGGAGCCATGCATATTCTCGTATTAATGCTTTTGTTTTCACGAGTCCTTGGTGGCCTTTATGAGCCAATTGGATAATATTTGCTTGTAGCGCCTGAGGCTGAGGTATAATTATTCTTGTACCACGTAGGAGTATGCCATTAGCATGATCTACAGTTATTTCATTTTGAATGTTGTGGAATTGTTTAACAAGATCACTGCGCCAATCTCTTGACACAATCGCTTGTTTCACTGCCTGTAATATCGGATCAGAATCGGTGTGTGATTTGATGACCTCAAGTGGTACGGCTTCCCGCGCTGCGTTGGCTGATATAAAATTGACGTATTCTTCAGCCTCATTTCGTTAAGGTATTTTTTATCCCGGATGCCTTGACAGAAAATCAGCTGGGTTTTCACTTCCTGGCTTGTAGATAACGTTGAAATTGTATTGCTGAAGTCTCAAGAACCATCTTTCGATTCGTGCGGGAGGTCTGGAACGAGGGTTGTTGTAGATTAGTTGTAGTGGTTTGTGGTCAGTGATTAAGTTGAAAGCTGCCCCATACAAATATAGGTGAAAATGCTCAATACCCCAGACAATTGCCAGGGCTTCTTTCTCTGTTTGCGAGTATCGCTGTTCCACTGAGGAGAGAGCACGGCTAGCGTAGGCGATGACGTTATTGGTATTCTGATTCGGATCTTTCTATGTTAGTATGGCTGAAAGGCCGACTGGACTGGCATCTACCAACTGTTTCTCTTGATGTATCAAAATGACTCATGACTGGGCTGTTCATTAGTGCATGTTTTAAGTTTTCATATGCTGCCTGGTGTTTGGATGTCCATGCGAAACGTGTATTCTTGCGTGTCAATTGTCGTAGTGGTGCCGTGATATAGTAGCGTAATTGGGTATGAATTTGGAGCTATAGCTAGTTAGCCACACCTAACAAACTTCGCACTTCGCTGACCGTTGCAGGTTGCTTCGTGTTGGCAAAAGCGTCTACCTTCTTTGGATCTGGGCTGATGCCTTTCTCAGTGAAAACTAGGCCAAAAAATTCGAGATTCTTCTTTAGGAAACGGCATTTCTGGAGGTTAAGCGTGAGATTGTGATCTTGCAATCGAGCGAGGCATTCTTCTAAGGCTCGGTCGTGATCTGCTCTATTTTTGCCAAAAACAATGATATCGTCCGCAATGTTTTTGACCCCTTTTATTCCTTGTAAGGTCTCCTGTAACGCGTGTTGGAAAAGTTCTGCTGCAGCGTTGGTACCATAATTTAATCTTTTGCAACGGTAAAGACCGACATGAGTGCAGAACGTTGTTATATTTCTTGACGCTTGGTTCAGCTCAAGTTGGTGGTAGGCTTGTGATAAATCGAGCTTTGAGAATATATACGAGCCTCGTTGAGTTCCAGGGAAACAGCTTCAAGAGTTGGTATAGGGTGTCTGGTTCTTTTGATGGCCTTGTTTGCCGCACGCATATCGACACATAATCGAATGTTATTAGTTTGTTTGGGGACGATGACCACAGGGGAAACCCAATCTGTCGGTGTATTTTCTGGCACTTTCTCAATAATATCTGTCTGCTCTAATTTCTGTATCTCGTCTTCGACTTTCTGGCGGAGATAAAATGGTATTCGTCGATGTGGTTGGGCAACAGGGGCCACTGTGTCGTCGATGGAAAGTTCAATTTCTTTGTTCTTTAACCGCTTCCCAAGCCCGCAAAAGACTGGCGCGTGTTTATCTAAGATTTGCTGCAGATTATTGTCGTCGACTGTTGTCGTCACATATTTCGATGTAACTTCCGTTTATCTGATTTAGATGAAGACTTACAAGTCCGAGTTCTTGTGCTGTTTCGGAGCTTAATAAAGAACCACCGTCGTCGGACGTTACGTAGATTATGGCAACTGTAAACTTGTGCTTTGATTACATCAGGGCTCGGAATTTCCCCTCCATTGGGACTGGTGTTTATGAATTGAATTGAATTGAATTGAATTGAATTGAATTGAATTGAATTGAATTGAATTGAATTGAATTGAATTGAATTGAATTGAATTGAATTGAATTGAATTGAATTGAATTGAATTGAATTGAATTGAATTGAATTGAATTGAATTGAATTGATTTGAATTGAATTGATTTGAATTGAATTGAATTGAATTGAATTGAATTGAATTGAATTGAATTGAATTGAATTGAATTGAATTGAATTGAATTGAATTGAATTGAATTGAATTGAATTGAATTGAATTGAATTGAATTGAATTGAATTGAATTGAATTGAATTGAATTGAATTGAATTGAATTGAATTGAATTGAATTCAATTGAATTGAAGTGAATTGAATTGAATGGATAGGCTTTGACAGATGTAGGCTTAAGTGACGCGTTGTTTATCTTCCGGAATGTATTCTTGTCAATGACATTTATGCTAGAGCCCGTGTCGACTGTCATTTTCATAGAACATCAGTTTACGGATACTGATCTCTGTGGATTCTTTTGCTTGTTATTCACGGCATAGCAATATTCAGAATTCTCGCTATCCGCATCGCTGCTTGTTTCGTTTTCCTTTTTCACGGGCCGCACAGTCTGACGTGTTTTGGCGCTCTTTTGGCTAGAAAATGAGCTTCGACATTGACTAGCGAAATTATTGTATTTTCCACATTTGGCACATGTTTTGTTCCTTGCAGGACACGGTTTATCTACATGCGGGTAGTCCCCACCGCAATTGTAACATTTCTTGTCGCGCTTCTCCGTCTTGGTGTATTTTCCCACGGGTGTCGTGAATGTATGTAAAGCTTCAGCGTGTAAGTTCCCTTCGATGTCTGCCGCTTGTGCCTTGCCCATTTCTTCTCGTCTGCCGTCGAGCAACAGATCTTTTAAACTGTATTTGGGATCTCGTAAAGCTTGCTTACGCACTCTGCTAAACTTTCCTCCGGTTGCAATTTGCACCATTATTTCGAAATCGACATCGATTGTGTGATACTGATCTATTGTTTCAGACTCACCTTGTGTAGCTTGTCTAAATTTATAGACTTCATACAAACGGTTCTTCTGTGGCTCAAAATAGTCTGTAAGGAGTTGTTCTGCTTTAGCCACATCATCCTCCTCGCCTGGGTCAGGAAACTGCCGGACAATTTCTCTTATGCGTGGTCCTGCTTGATATAGTAACAAAGCGCGTTGACGGGTTTTATTGGTAATATTGCTTGCAGTCAGGAATGTTTTAAAATCCGCTAACCAGGTTCACCAACGAGCCGCTTGATTGCCCCCAGCTTCTAAATCTTTACAGAAAAATACCTTTCCTTGAACATTCCTATCCATTCACCCTAATACTCTTCACGCTCCCCTTATCTCACTCTTTTTCATACTCTATACTCTTCCTTATACCCTTACTAATATTTAATTCGCTCAATTTCATTTTATATATACGATAAATACACATATCTCCTTAGTTAGTTCGTTTCAGTTATCCTCCAATGCGATGGTTCTGCTTAAGCTCCTAACCTGTATTGTTTGATAATGTGTATTACACACAATGTTTAACACCAGTGTGGGTCCAATTACCTATCTATCATTGAAAATCAAATGGTGGCATGGGAGAAACGAATGATGTGATTCGTATCACAATATCAACTCGTCGCCATTGTTATATTTTGAACGCTTTTTCTTCTACTCTTTATTTACACTCCCTCACTGTCCTCCTTCTCTCTACATGCTTTGTGAGACTGCGTTCACACGAGTCCGGTGTAGAAGATAAACGGTAAAATGTGGTTACGTTCACACGAATCCGTCATAATTTAACGACGCTTTGAAGGCGTTCACACGACACCGGAACCTTCTGATGTATGTCCAGTATTTCAATGCTGTGCACTGTTTAAATAGCCATATCTCGTCAAAAGTAAATGGAAACGAGAAGCAATGCAAAGAATATTATCCCCCAAGGTGTATAGTGCATTCTAGGTTTACAATTGTAGTCTTTCCGTCAGGAACTCGCCTTATTGACTTCTTATTTTTTGCGGTCCGGAATCCCTGTGATTCGCGCGCTCTGATTGGCTTAGCGAGCGGTCCGTATCACACGATACGGGCCCCGATACGGACCGCTGCGGATTTCAAAACAAAAACAACAAAAAGTTTATTTTTTTACATTCTGTCATTTAAAATTGATCGATTTTCATAACTATTTCGCTCGCCACAGAAAAAATATGTTCAACAGAGAGCAACGGGGATGCAAATGAGTTTTATTATCCAAATGGCTTTGACGACTTCGTGTGAAAATAGCGAATTTTAGACTGAGAACGCGAGAAAACTGTGAAAAAGCAAAATTTCAGCGAGCGACATTTATAAAGTTTTAAAGTATATTATTGCTTACCGACGTATGAAAACAGTTTAAAACAGTAGGAAAAACATACATAAACTTGTGAACACAGTATTTGAATCAGTAAATGAAACTATATAGAAGTATATATATATATAAAAAAACATACCACGAGAAGACAGAAAAGCTGAAACCTTTTGATACTATTACCGTCACTCTTCTGTTGTCCAACTATACTCAACAAAACCGCTACAAGTCTTTACTCTTTAGTCAAATATTTTCCACATGCCAACCTCATCGTGTCATGTCTTTGAAACTGAAAGTTACAAATGGCTTATTACAAGCATTTTCGTCTTCAAACTCGAACGACCCACTTTCAATTTCGATGCAGTCAGCCACCAGTATTGAAAGCAATTTTCCAAGCGAAAAGCCAAAAACGAGCAAGCGACGAAGAAGAACGACGAAGAATCTTTATCAACTAAACTTTAAAAACACTAGGACTGCATTCTGACTTCCCTTCGTAACTAGATCTTCAAGTTTTGACTGGGTTTTTTTATCACAAAAGAGGTTCGAAGCTTCCCTGTCAGACTGCATGTCGGCAGTTGTTTACTGTCGAACGATAAACTTTGGACTTTTGAATATCACGTGAATGTCACCTCGATTACGCAATTCTATTATGTTAATTTACCCATTTATGTAAATTATAAATCGTACGATAATAAAAAAAAATAAATATGTTATTTACCGTTTTGGTCGGTCCGTATAGAGAAATATTTCCCTCGGTCTCAAAAACGACCCTCGGCCTGCGGCCTCGGGCAGTTTTTGAGACCTCGGGAAATATTTCTCTATACGGACCTCCCAGCCGGTAAATAACATATATATCTTCTCCTATTTACACTGCCTAGTCATTGTTGTAACAATGTTATAATTGTTCAAACAGCAGCACAAGTTCTTAGCAGAAGCCTTCCGAAGTCGAGAAGACAAATAAAGTTTTCCATCGCTGAAAAATACGCCAGCCGTTTGGTTAGGAGCCGAAAATTTAGGGACTGGGTACTAAAGCGGAGCGAAAAAGTGCCGGATCTTGTGTTCACACGGCACCGCCAAGGGTTCCGTTTCATTTCGCTCCGTCTAGAAATCGTTTTCAAAACGCTCCGCTTAGAGCGGCGTTTTCACACAATTTCGATCCGGTGCCGTGTGAACGCAACGGCGTTTTGTGACTTTTTAGCGCTGTTTTCAACTCGCTCCGGACTCGTCTGAACGGGGTCTGACTCCTCTTACACTATCGGTTACTTATTAATTAATACTTCCTTAAAAGAAGTAGTTACATCACTACATACACTACTCGTGATATTTGAAAATTATGCCAAATTGCACTCGCCTAACGGCTCGCGCAATTTTGGCAAAATTTTCAAATATCACTTGTAGTGTAAATCCTTAATTGTACTCGCTATCATATGATTACCTATACAAATTAAACATTTCGACGTCACACATACATCAGTATTGACGATTGGAAAAAGTTATACATCGTTGCTATTATCAAACGTACTTGAAAATATTTATTTGGTGTTGTCAATGTGGAGAAAAACGCACCCACTTGGCACTTGCTTACTTCAAGTTATTTCGGTTTGATAATGGCAGCCAACGATATATAAAAACATTATCTCCTGGTAATGATGATGAGGAGGTGATGCTAAAGATTGTAGTCATGGTGGTAATAATTGTGAGGTAGTACTTCTAAGGATAGTGATGACAATGATGGTGTTGATGACGATGGCGTTAACAGTGACGACAGACAGACAGACAGACAGACAGACAGACAGACAGACAGACAGACAGACAGACAGACAGACAGACAGACAGACAGACAGACAGACAGACAGACAGACAGACAGACAGACAGACAGACAGACAGACAGACAGACAGACAGACAGACAGACAGACAGACAGACAGACAGACAGACAGACAGACAGACAGAGAGAGAGAGAGAGAGAGAGAGAGAGAGAGAGAGAGAGAGAGAGAGAGAGAGAGAGAGAGAGAGAGAGAGAGAATTTATTTAAGCTCGGAATTTCTTCAGTGCAATGCACTGCTTTACAAGAAAGCCGAAGTATTTAAAAAAGAATATATATATTTACATTTAAAGAACTACGCGAGCTAAGGAAGCAATGATTGCAAATGACTTTTAAAAGTGTTCAAATTGTCGATGCACCTAATACTTTCCGGTAATTCATTCCAAATTTTTGCTCCAGAAAACGCAAAGCTTCTTCTTAAAAACTCAATTCTAGGCTTAGGTAGAACACACGTCATTTTTCGCCCTCGAAGTGAATAGTTGTTGTTTTCATAGGTCTCAAAATGGTCTCGCAAATAGGAAGGAGCCAAATTATTTAACAACTTAAATACCATAATTAACATGTGATCTTTCCGTTGATCTGACAGTGTTTTCCAATTTATTTGGTTTCTGATATCCACTGATCTTGTATCATAACCTTGTTTTGTTATCACTCGTGCAGCACGATTTTGCAGCTTTTGTAATCGTGTTGAACCAGTGATAGACATATTGTCAAGGACAATGTCACAATATTCAAACAAAGGTTTTATTAGCGAATTAAAGATAATAATAGCTGTTTGCTGAGGAACATGTTCCCTAATTCTGCGCAGACCACCAATTGCCTGGCTTATTTTTTTAGAAACATGGGCGATATGCTCATCCATGCAGGACAGCTTTTCATCAATTACTATACCTAATGATTCAGTTTTTCTTACTCTTTTAATTTGTTTTCCATTTAAAAAGATCAGTGGAACATCTCTTACTTTTTTAAGACTACTGTCAGATCCAATAAACATGAACTCAGTCTTGGTAGTATTCAGGCTCAATTTATTTGCTTTGAGCCATTCAGAAATATTTGCAAGGTCATTATTAGCTAAAAACCATAACCAGCCGACAATTTTGAAAAATAAAGAATAAAAGAATTGAATATCAAGTCACAAGATGACGATTTTCGGATTATGTTTTATTCTTTATTAGCTAAGTTCACCATCTCTTCTAATGATGTTCCAGTAACAGTTATATTTGTATCATCAGCATACATTCTGGCTTTTGAATGCTGAAGACACTTAGGAAGATCATTTATACATAATAGAAACATTAAGGGACCAAGAATTGACCCCTGAGGGACACCACAGCCAAGCAATGGTTCGGACGATAAGAAGCCATTGACACAACATTTTTGTTTACGCATACACACATACGATTGAAACCAGCTTAACGATCTTGGCTGTATTCCGTATGTGCGCAATTTATGAATTAAAATATCATGATTAACTGTGTCAAAAGCTTTTGCGAGGTCCAAAAATATTACCGCGCTTAGATTTCCTTGGTCCATGGTTTTTAGCCAATCTAACGTTGCATCCAGAAGTGCAGTAGAGGTAGAATAAATTGGCCTAAAACCAGATTGATTTTCAGATATTAAGTTGTTGTTATTTAGATACGTGTATAACTGGTCGTAAATAATGCGTTCAAATACTTTTGATATGCAACTCAACACTGAGATAGGCCTATAGTTGTTCATGTCATCCTTTGCTTCTTTTTTATGTATTGCAGTAACCCGCGCCAACTTCCAATCGTCAGGGAAAGTGCTAGTTGTTACTGATTTATTAAACATCACGGTTAACGATTTGGAAATTACTGGGGCAGCAATTTTAAGCAAATTACTTGGGATTTGATCCATCCCAGCTGCTTTCTTGGTATCGATTTTAGAGAGCAAATGAAAGACCTTGTACTCCTCTATTGTTGCAATCTCAAAAGCAGCATCGGTTTCACAAATATAATCAAGATACGAAGTTCTTGATTCTTGGATTGACGAGGACAATTTAAGGCCAATCTCATAGAAGTGTTTGTTGAAACGTTCTGCTATTTCTTTTGGCTCAGAAATTAGTCCTTCAATTTTTGCATTTAAATTTTTATGGGTTAATTCATTTATTGAGCTCCAGATAACTTTTGAGTTTCCAGCATTTTGCTTGAATGTACGCTGATAATAGATAATTTTTGCTTCTTTTAGTTTATTATTACAAATATTTCTTGCATTTGTATACATATTCCAATCTTCTATTGATTTAGTTCTTATCGCTGTACATTTCAAACGATCTCGTTGGATTAATAATTGTTTTAATTCTGATGTTAGCCATGGGTTCCTTTTATTCCTAATACGCTTCCTTTTAATCGAAGCATGTTTGTCAACTACAGACAAAAACATGCGTTTCCATAGAAGCCACATCTCATTAACATCATCAAACATATTGATATCATCCCAAGGGAGACTCTGGAGGTCATTTCTAAAGTTGTCTACGTTGAAATTTACAAAATTTCGGACATAAACAACTTTATGAGTATTCTTAACATGCGAAATTGATATTTTGCGAATTGTGAAAACCAAACTATGATCACTTATGCCTAAATGAACAACTCCCGAAGCAGCAACATTAGCTGAGCGATTTAGCTGAGCGATTAGCTGACAGACAGACAGACAGACAGACAGACAGACAGACAGACAGACAGACAGACAGACAGACAGACAGACAGACAGACAGACAGACAGACAGACAGACAGACAGACAGACAGACAGACAGACAGACAGACAGACAGACAGACAGACAGACAGACAGACAGGCAGGCAGGCAGGCAGGCAGGCAGGCAGGCACAGACAGAAAGTGAAAACATAACCTCCTAGCGGAGGTAATAATATTTTAATCATCTCACATATATATTTATATGGTTCTAGATGTGTCTCTCATAGGACACACTTATATCCTGTGTATCCAAAAGAACACCCAAAAGCAAATGAATTCATTACAGAACATGGCGATATCAGAAAGCAATTTAAAATGGAAATTGTTCTTGATGCTATAAAGGACATGTTTCGATTGCCAGGCATGAACAAGAGTAGCAGCGTGTTGTTGTTGAGTTTTAACATTCACTACGTGAGGCAGGTGACCTTTAGCACGTATCAAAACGCCATACAGAACATAATATTGTTGTTAAAGAATAGAAAGAAATTGTTTGGGAGCGATGCAAGAGTAGTGTGGAGAACGACCACGGCAACGAAATATGGGACGGCCTCTCGTGGTAACAATGGAAGGTTTCTAACAAATAATGTAAGTAGAAAATCCGCGAATTACAGTAGAACCTCCATTAAGGTCTTTGTTAAGTTTTGCAGGGTCATTTTGGTAAAGCGCTCTCAATTCGTCAGAATTTATGCCACAAAATTAAAATAGATATCGTTGGAAAGCTATTAATTCGTAGAATACAATGTTGTCTTTGATTTTGCGATAAACACAAACCAATAATAGTTGTGAACTTTTGAATTAAAACCAGAGGGCTTCTCTCGGGGCGACAAGTAAAAAGCGTTTTATTTTGTTCAAAATCTATTTTTGCAGTTTAATTCCGAGATTTATTATATGCATGACAAAATTACTGCAATCTGATTGGCTAAGAGGAGTGCAATTATATCGTTAATTATATATCCTTCTGTAATCAGGCCAAATACTGAAATTGCATTGGTTTAGAGGTTTGTGCGATAAAACCGTTCGAGGTTTGTGCGATAAAACCGAGGGCAAATACTTTCCAGTACAGACCGAGCAAACGAGGTTAACTCTTTCTTGTCCGAATTGGTCTTTAGTATTTTATTCTGGCTAACGCCAGACGATTTTATTCACCTCTGGGGAAGCCCCCGGACAGGAATGAGTTATAAACTATCTCTTTAACTCTTTCTTGTCCGAATTGGTCTTTAGTATTTTATTCTGGCTAACGCCAGACGATTTTATTCACCTCTGGGGAAGCCCCCGGACAGGAATGAGTTAATAAGGAATTTATTATATGGCTATTGGTTCATTTTATTTTTGAGCTTCGAGCGTTGTTTTCGTCTTCGGAGTATGCTGTTTACCTTTACATGTTGACTTTTTCGTATCGCTTCTTGGCCTTCTTATTGCACCAGTTCGGCTTTTATTTGTCGTGTTTTTAGATAAACAGCTTTAAAGAAAACCAGCAGTGATGTTCCAACACATTTTATTGTTCAGAATATTTGAATAAAGATACTTATTTCTCTTTTATTTATATTCAAATCAACTCAGAAATGTTCCCACCAAAACTTACAGGGCCGAGAAAAAAGCGTATTGACCGGGCTGTCAATATCGTAAAATCCCGACCTCTCAGGAACCAATCAGCGTGCGTCGTTTTGCGTACGGACCGGAAATCAAACCCAGCCATATAATAAAACATTGTATTGTACAAATTAATAGCTTTCTAACGATATCTATTTTATTTTTGTGGCATAAATTCTGACGAATTGAGAGCGCTTTACCGAAATGACTTCGCAAATCTTATAATGAAGACCTTATGAAGTGCCTACAAAACAAATATTAAGAGGGCGATTACATTGCAAGCGGGCTAGCCCGGTTTGCCGGGATGAAAATGTCCATGTAATCGTTTTCATCCCGGCAAATCGGGCTGAAAAACTGGTGAACTCGCTTCGATACGCGTTCGTTTGCTTGACTGTGCAAATTTTGCATGCTTATAGTAATAAATAAAATACGTTTCACTGTGGAACTTTAGTTGTTTTCGTGGAAACTGCTGGTTCCTGGCCTCCTCCAATGAAAAAATTAAATTTGCGTATTTATATCGCAATCAAGTAGCGTTTATTGTAATTCAAACGTTTAAATCTTTCTATTTTTAAACAATGAGGCAAAAATGATAATTCCCTTTTTAAGGTTTAGAGTAACCTGAGAGCATGCGCTTACCATGGCAATCACAAAGGTTCCACAAAGAAGTGTATTTTATTGGATACTATAAGCATACAAAGTTTAAGCACGTTCTATTGTTTATTTCTAGAGATATTCCTTATTTTACGATTTTCATTTCGCTCGTTTGGAGTAAATGACGTCATCAGCCATATAATTTGCATATTTCCAAAACGTGAATATCTCTTGAACGAGATGTGATATTGACAAACGCCATTTATCCTCATTTTAAAGTACTTTATGATAAGATCAAAAAAAGATTGACAATCTTTTCGTAAAAAAATTGACAGGTTAGAAGACGAGGTTTACAAGCTTTGAAGTGCCTATGAAACAAAAATGATGTTTGCCTTATTTGAAAGAAGTCTTATAAAATGACAATATATATAGAGTCTTTTACAGATTTTCGTTTCCTTCCTTCGTTTTTGTGATATTTATGCAAATTTGACTTATAAGATAACTTTACGTTACATTTTGCATCATATGATTTATCGTAAATGTTGTATATCTTTGTTATTATCGAACGATAGCACTTGGCGAATAGGAACCACGTGGGAGTTTTTCCTACAATTGCAAGAATGTGTAAATTTTAAGTGTTTTTGCTTGACTGTAACGAAGAGTAAGATATATAATATTTTGCAATAAGTCATTATGCAAAGTAGTGCTGTGCGCCGAAGGCCGGAGCTCTGCCGGAGCTCTGCCGGAGCTCTGCCGGAGCTCTGGCGTTTTTTGGTCAGCCGGAGCCGGAGTTCTCCCAGCTCCGGTTGGAAATTCAGAATGACAAGAAATTCAGCTCATAAACCACATAAAGGGTCACTGATGATAACACTGACAGATATTGTGAGTGAGCGCATGGGGAGCGCAAGTGGAGCTGTTGAACGGCAACCAGGCATCTCAGATCCCAAGACGGCAAAGTTAATGCTCAGGATTTATTGGATTATTGGTATCGCCACAAAAACGAATGACCTGCTTTGACGCGTCTAGCTCTCTCTCATATCTTTCTTGTCCACCGTCCTCTGTTACTTCTGAACGAGTTTTTTCGTTGACGGGGAACATCGTCTCAAAGAAGCGTTGCGCACTCCTTCCAGGCAACATTGGTCGCTTAGCGTTCATTAAGTTTTAAAAACCCTTGGCAATTTATACTTTGTATTTTATTATTTGTAGTAGTGTAACTTTATTCGTTTCTATAAAGTTTTCATCATTCCCTACATTGCTAGTTGTCGCATTGCGTTTGCTTGAGTCGCTTGACAGTTTCGCGGCTTTCACCGGGAAAAGACCCTTGTGACAAAGTTGAGCCGAATAATATCCGGTTGGACTTTATCCCCAGCGGATATTTGAGCTTTAAAGCAGCCTGAAAAAACTGGAGTTTGCACAGCACTAATGCAAAGTGTGACGTAAAGTTCTCTTATATAAGTTAAACTTGCGTATCAAACAAACTAAAATATCTCAAAAACAAAGCAAGGAAACCAAAAGATGTTACTTTGTCATTTTAATTGTTTTATTTTTAATAAAACAAACTAAATTTTCGTTACATATAGGCACTTTAATAGACCTTATTCCAAAATGGCCGCCGAATTAGAATTCTTTTATGTGCATATAAATTAGCCCTTATGACCTCATTTTAAAGTAAAAATTATTTTGAATTTCCCACATGAAAACGAGTTCATAATAATAATTAAAAAATTATCTCAGGAATTATTAATAAGTTATGCCCAATATTACTTATAATATACCCAATTCTCTCCTGGCATTACCACCTTATTATATATATACAGAACTCGCGATCAAGCTCTCGGCAACGGCCTCCGTGGCTCAGTGGTCAGAGCATTGCACTAGAATCGCAAGGTCGTGGGTTCAATTCCTGCCAGAGGGCCTGTGTAGTTGCATTTTTCGCAACTGCTCCTGGTTTGGTCTTAAAATGTATATATACTACACTCGAATTTTCCTTCACCCTAAATGCTTAGAACATGCTATGTAATCGAGTGAAATGCCCAATATTACTTATAATATACCCAATTCTCTCCTGGCATTACCACCTTATTATATATATACAGAACTCGCGATCAAGCTCTCGGCAACGGCCTCCGTGGCTCAGTGGTCAGAGCATTGCACTAGAATCGCAAGGTCGTGGGTTCAATTCCTGCCAGAGGGCCTGTGTAGTTGCATTTTTCGCAACTGCTCCTGGTTTGGTCTTAAAATGTATATATACTACACTCGAATTTTCCTTCACCCTAAATGCTTAGAACATGCTATGTAATCGAGTGAAATGCCCAATATTACTTATAATATACCCAATTCTCTCCTGGCATTACCACCTTATTATATATATACAGAACTCGCGATCAAGCTCTCGGCAACGGCCTCCGTGGCTCAGTGGTCAGAGCATTGCACTAGAATCGCAAGGTCGTGGGTTCAATTCCTGCCAGAGGGCCTGTGTAGTTGCATTTTTCGCAACTGCTCCTGGTTTGGTCTTAAAATGTATATATACTACACTCGAATTTTCCTTCACCCTAAATGCTTAGAACATGCTATGTAATCGAGTGAAATGCCCAATATTACTTATAATATACCCAATTCTCTCCTGGCATTACCACCTTATTATATATATACAGAACTCGCGATCAAGCTCTCGGCAACGGCCTCCGTGGCTCAGTGGTCAGAGCATTGCACTAGAATCGCAAGGTCGTGGGTTCAATTCCTGCCAGAGGGCCTGTGTAGTTGCATTTTTCGCAACTGCTCCTGGTTTGGTCTTAAAATGTATATATACTACACTCGAATTTTCCTTCACCCTAAATGCTTAGAACATGCTATGTAATCGAGTGAAATGCCCAATATTACTTATAATATACCCAATTCTCTCCTGGCATTACCACCTTATTATATATATACAGAACTCGCGATCAAGCTCTCGGCAACGGCCTCCGTGGCTCAGTGGTCAGAGCATTGCACTAGAATCGCAAGGTCGTGGGTTCAATTCCTGCCAGAGGGCCTGTGTAGTTGCATTTTTCGCAACTGCTCCTGGTTTGGTCTTAAAATGTATATATACTACACTCGAATTTTCCTTCACCCTAAATGCTTAGAACATGCTATGTAATCGAGTGAAATGCCCAATATTACTTATAATATACCCAATTCTCTCCTGGCATTACCACCTTATTATATATATACAGAACTCGCGATCAAGCTCTCGGCAACGGCCTCCGTGGCTCAGTGGTCAGAGCATTGCACTAGAATCGCAAGGTCGTGGGTTCAATTCCTGCCAGAGGGCCTGTGTAGTTGCATTTTTCGCAACTGCTCCTGGTTTGGTCTTAAAATGTATATATACTACACTCGAATTTTCCTTCACCCTAAATGCTTAGAACATGCTATGTAATCGAGTGAAATGCCCAATATTACTTATAATATACCCAATTCTCTCCTGGCATTACCACCTTATTATATATATACAGAACTCGCGATCAAGCTCTCGGCAACGGCCTCCGTGGCTCAGTGGTCAGAGCATTGCACTAGAATCGCAAGGTCGTGGGTTCAATTCCTGCCAGAGGGCCTGTGTAGTTGCATTTTTCGCAACTGCTCCTGGTTTGGTCTTAAAATGTATATATACTACACTCGAATTTTCCTTCACCCTAAATGCTTAGAACATGCTATGTAATCGAGTGAAATGCCCAATATTACTTATAATATACCCAATTCTCTCCTGGCATTACCACCTTATTATATATATACAGAACTCGCGATCAAGCTCTCGGCAACGGCCTCCGTGGCTCAGTGGTCAGAGCATTGCACTAGAATCGCAAGGTCGTGGGTTCAATTCCTGCCAGAGGGCCTGTGTAGTTGCATTTTTCGCAACTGCTCCTGGTTTGGTCTTAAAATGTATATATACTACACTCGAATTTTCCTTCACCCTAAATGCTTAGAACATGCTATATATATATATATTTGTTATATAGCTAGAGTTTCACTGGATACAACGATGACTGTCATTGGTTGGTTTGTGGTCACATGACCTTAGCTAAATTTCAATGTCTACCGAGCGGGCAATAATTGAGAACTTATTGCCTACTCGGTCAATAAGTTTTCAATTGTTGCCCGCTAGAACTTTGAACTCTTCACGGTATTAACAAAAGCTTGTTTGGTACGAAAAAAAGAATATTTATAGGCCTTCAAAGCATGTGCGAAGATTAACTGGAGAAAGGTATTGCTGTTCTTTTGTTCTGAGACTCCTATTTGTTTGGTTGAAGTGAAATTACTGAGCCAGGCGAAATGTTTTGGTAAGTCTTAGCGTTTGTCTTTCGTGTACTTTCCCTTGATAAACGTCGAAATTATTCAGCGAAACTCAAGCTATATAACAAAACACTTAATGTCTGATCCCTCGAGAAACAGTTAGTTTTCTTTTCCCTCGAGTCTCGATGTTTCCCTTCGACTTTGTCTCGGGAAATATCAAGACTCTCGGGAAAACAAAACTAACTGTTTCCCTCGGGAGCAGACATTAAGTGTATAATATATATATATATATATATATATATATATATATATATATATATATATATATTATATAGCATGCTATCGGATATGAGCTTTTGCGTAATCTGATTGGTTCCCTACTACCTTAGTACAGGAAAAACAAGATGGCGGCATGTTTTTTTAAACTGCCGAGAAGAGTTGAAATTGACGGACTTTTATACAGAAAAACATAAATACCCTCAAACCAATGTATAAAAAAACAACATTGTGTAAAAATACATTAACAAATACACAATTTAGCATGTTAAATGGTAAAATTCACCTAAAATTACGTGTTTTTACTTCAAAAACCCGACTAAATTAACGGGTTGATATTAATTTGTTGCCAAACAAAGAAACTCACGGTTAAAATCAAGCTTACAACACACATTTCGTAGGAGATTACCAGTAAAGAGACTTTCTTTATTTGGATAAGCATTTATAGTAATAAAAAAGCATGCTCTTTTTCAAAAATAACCAACTAAGTAATTTAGTTTCACTGCCGAAGGTGTTTCAGTTTCATTCTTGCATGAAGTCAAAACCTTTTTTACGACAGCAACGCTAATATAAACAACTGACCCACCTTTTGACTTCATAAAGGTGCCTCTTAATCTTTATTGCTGATCTGTTTAACACATTTTTTGCCTCTCGAGCAACATTTATACAACATTTCGATGCTGTTTACCGAACAGCTCAGCGAGAAACTATGTGAATGCATCATTACGCATGCCGGAAGTTTGTTGTTTCCTATGCCGGAAGTTTGTTGTTTCAAACATTGTCTCTTGTACAGTGCTTGGCTATATAATAAAACAGTCATACCATTCGCTCTCGTTGTATACGAACTAATAGCCAACTCGGCGAAGCGCCTCGTTGGCTATGAGCTCATATACGACTCGAGCTCATGGTATAACTGTTAAATATCCAAAAGCTTAAAGCTGAGAATAAACGCTTGAGAGAACGCGTAATAATATCTGACCTAAATAAATATATATAAATATAAAGTTAAGAATTTGAAGCAGTGGCGTAGTCAGGGGGGGGGGCGATCTCCGCTAGCTAGCCAATCCAATTTCAGGCTTACATCTTCTGCACTGGGCCAGCTAAAGTTAAGATCTACAAAATACACCTGTATGTAATTCAGTCTGTGACGATGGCCTGTCGACCCCCAGCTGAGCTTTTCAGATCCGAGAAGTAGATTTTGATTGTCCAAATCACCTGCCTCCTCCACAGACTCTTATAATTTTTAGGAAGTTAAATTTCTCATGTTGAGCGGAGCTCGATCACAGAATAAGGATCAACCAGAAGTCCAACTCGCGGAAAAAAGTGTCCCATTATTTTTATGCCCATGCGCCAGTCGGCCATTTTGAAAGTAAGTGCCCCCGGGAAATTATCCCTCTCGTCCTTAAAGTAATTTACTTTAGAAAACGTTTCGTTGGACATGAAATTCTTTGACCACGATGTTATTAAAACTTCAGTACGCGGATACTACGGGTAAAAGTCCGTGGCAAAAAAGTCCTGTACTCACGAAGCTGAATTTTACGTTTCTCGATGATGCCGACACACTTGTTTACAGAGAAAGATGGCTAAAAATTTCGGAACTATGCATTGTTGAAATACATCGAGTACGTATGTTGTTAGAAATTTTATAAGCTTTCATTCGGTGTATAGTTCAAACTTTAGTGTTACCTGTAACTTTTTAAAATGTTCAAAATGTTCTCACCATTGACCATATAAGTTTTATTATCTTTTCATATGTTCAAAAGGTATGAATCCGTATGACTATTAATTTGCACCAAAAACGTTTTTCTACTTCAACTAGAAATCTGCAAACTTTTCCACTCCTTTCATATTTGAATTAGTTTCGGTTTAAGAAATATCTGAGGTTCATACCAGAAGTCTTTCTGAACTGCAAACACCAAAAGTAAACAGCAAAAGGCAAAACAAACTAAGAAATACATAAATTTCAGACGGTCCAGACAAAAATAATGATGTTTTTTCATATTTTAAAATAATCCCAGCAAGAAAATTAAAAGATCTGACATGAATAGCACTTGACAGTATCCTCTGTTTCAAATATGCAGTTCAGGGTTGTACGTTTAGTATTTAAAAACAAAATCCAAAATTATATAACACTTGTGAGGAGTCCATGCGTTTCCATTATATAATTCTTATTTTATGTTATTTTATTTTTTATTTTATGTTTATATCATATAATTATATTTATATCACATATTATTTAATGTAAATAGTAGACAATCAGGACCCGCAGTAATCGGCCTCAGCTGTTGCGGTGTTCCTATCCTTGTATTTATTTAGTCAAGGTAAAGTTAAATAAAACAAAATAAAATAAAATAAAATAAAACATTTTGAACATTTTAAAAAGTTACAGGTAACACTAAAATTTGAATTATATACCAAATGAAAGCTTATAAAATTTCTAACAACATACGTACCCGATGTATTTCAACAATGCGTAATTCCGAAATTGTTAGCAATCTTTTTCTATAAACAAATGTGTCGGCAAAATCGAGAAATGTAAAACCCAGCTTTGCGAGTGCAGGACATTTTTGCCACGGACTTTTACCCGTAGTATCCGTTCACTGAAATTTTAATAACCTCGTGGTCAAAGAATCATTTTCTAAAGTAAATTACTTGTTTACTTAAGTAAATATTATTTATATAGGTAGATAACAATATAAAGTTAATTAAAAGGTTCCACGAAGGCCAAGAGTAATTGAATACAGGAGCCCGAGGGTCGCAAGGACGGGAGGGCTAATTTCCCGGGGGCACTTACTTTCAAAATGGCGCCAGGATCGCGAGGCCGACATTTCCCGAGGAAGCTTACATCAAAGGTGCCGACAGTGAGTTGGACTTCTGGTTGATCCTTATTCTGTACATGGCTCGATACTGGCGTAGAGCGCGCGCATTGGTTGATGGGAATGCCACGCGAGAGAAGAGATGTATTGTTATCTTCAGATAATCAAACAAGAACAAGCACGCCGTTAGAAGGTCCTATCGGAGGAAAACATCATCTTACGCCTTCTTCGAAACAAACCAACCTCGAACCAAGAACCGTCTGAGGCCTTATCGGAATTACAAATATATATATAAATATATATATATATATATATATATATATATATATATATATATATATATAATTTCAAAAAGAGATCATTCAAGCATGAAATATATGAAATATTTATGCGCTAACCTTTGATTTCCATTTGGAGAGAGAAGATATGTATCTCAACGTTTCTTGGCCATGATGCCGCATGCTTAACTGAAGCAGATTTTGCCAAATCTTTTACAGTGGCCTCCTTCTTATGAATAAATATTCGAAAATGTTGACCAATTCGCTCTCTTCAAAGAATAGTAACTTTTCGACGCATTGAACCTCTGGACAGATGGTTTTGTGCGCTTGGAACACATCGTGGAAGGGCCTGTAAATATTCTCGCAAACTTCTGTTCGATCCGCCATTAAAGAACACGCCATCTTGGCCGCAAGATTTGCCAGTCGCTTCTCCCCTTTTCCCCTTCCCGCCTTCCCTCGCGCTCCCTCAGCATGGACCCCACTGATGGGCCCCCTCTCAAAGTTACTCAATGTCTCTTTCAAATTCTTGAAAAGCGACTGGGGACGAGGCAGCCAAATCACAAGCCCTGTCTTATTTCAACTACAATAGACCTTTCCGCACGGAGTGCGCGAAAAAATTCGGACATTCAAAACGTCGGACAACTTTCGACATTAATCAAATCAAATCAAATCAAATCAAATCAAATCAAATCAAATCAAATCAAATCAAATCAAATCAAATCAAATCAAATCAAAAAAACTACGAATCATATATGAGTATTAAACCACTCAGAAATATACTTCTCAGATCTGGGAAGCTCAGCGGCTGGGGGGTCGACAAGCTATCGTGCGAGTTTTCAGACTGAATTGCAGGTGTATATTCAGTAAAAAAGACTCGGCCTCGTGGAAAATTTAAAATGGAACATTACACTTAAAACTTAAAAAGGTAACATTTTTTCAGTAGAGTTTTTAGTTTCCTTCCTTCGTTGTTGAGATATTTATATATATTTCAAGCACCCGTTGAACAAACTCGTCAATGGGTACTATACCCAGGATACTCTCAATTAGAATGATGACGTATTGGATGGCGTAATCTATCCATGTTTCCCATAGAGTTATAGAACACGGCTTTTAACCAACCACCGCTTACGTTTTCATAGTGTTATTTTGTTATAAATATATATGTTTATATATTCCGTTACCTACTCCGACCCTACGAAACCTTATTTAACCCTGGACTAAATGTTTTTTCGTTGTATTTCTGAACAGCGTCTTCAACTGTTCGATGCTTGTTCCTTGTCTGAAATGTGCAAAGCTGGCTTTGAAATATTTGACTGGTATCCATACAGTGCATCTTCCATGACTGGATCGCGCGATCACATCCACTTTCACAACGAATTCTTTCGCCAGGCCATGGGTACAATCACGTGGTACGCTGTCACAGCGCCTGAGAAACGGAGTTGGGACATGTGCTTTGGTTAATTTATGTACGACAAACCGCACAGGCGCCGTCTCTTCTTTTTCTTCTCCCTCCTTTCTCTAGAGTGAGTTGAGAGAATTCAAAAGTACTTATGTGAACCCGAGCCGTATTCAAATTCTCAAAAACTCACTCGAATATTTTGTAACAGGATATATAACTTACAGGGCGTATATTTTTTCAATAAAAAAAGACTAAGAAATGTGCCATTACGTCACAATCGTGTTTGCATAGTCTGATGTAAATATGCTACTGACCAATCGTAGCGTGCGTAAGACGCAACCTATTTCCAAAAATTAATAATAGATGAAAAGTAGCGCCAAGTGAAGTGCGATCGATGTTGTTAAATATGTTCCCGACATGACGGAAATGGTTGCATACATGCGCAAGATTCAACGATGATATAGTTAGATCTGACAGAGTTATTGTTGACAATGATTAATCGATTACACATCTGGACCGATGGGCGCACATTGATAGCTGGGCGCGCTGATCGATGTGTGATGCAGAGGACTGGTAACGAGCCAATCCCTGTCACCGGCCATAGCAATCTCGTCCCCAGAGCCCGCGCGGCCGGGCATATTTGGCTCTGGGTACGAGATTGCGGCCATAGCCGTCGACCGAAAACTCTGGGATAATCCATCGTCTCTTGTCAAAATTTAGATTCCGTCGCAACTAAGCATGCGTGAGATTACGAAGCACGGACGCATTGGGAGGGTCGGCGTTAAGCCGGTTTTCCACTAAGCGATTTTTTTCGCGCGAAGCGACTTTCTTTTGTTCGAATTCAATATATTTCTGATTACTTCCAGCTCAGAGCTCATGAGACAAAAGAAAAAGTCGCTTCGCGCGAAAAAAGTCGCTTAGTGGAAAACCGGCTTTAGATCATATTGAATTAACGTACAGTGACGTCACAACTTGGCTATACCTGAAGTTTTGTGATACCTACCCTGCGAAGCAGGCTCTCTGGGAGGCGCGGGCGCGGAGTGGGAGGAACCCTAACCCTTTCAACTCCGCCCACTTCGCGCCCGCGCTCCCCAGAGAGCCTGCTTCGCAGGCTATGAGATACCCGGGTAGTGATGTAATTGCGGAAAAATTGCAATAAATAATTCATATTAAGTAAGTATTTAATAATAAAGATGCAAATGACCTTACGAGCGAAATGTCAGCACGCAAAACTCGTGGCGAGACGGTGATTCGGTCAATGCAAAATGTGTACAACTTTCACGATTCATATAAACAACAATAGAGACCTTGAGATTCGCGTTTACTGCAAACCGCAAACTGCAGTTTGAGGTCAGCCGTTTGCCGTTCGCAGTATGTGTTTTTAGGCCATTAAGATTCAAATACATTTAAAGCGAAGCAATATATCGTACGATAGGCTAGACCATCGAAAGGGAGCCATTTCCTAGAAAGAAAATACCACGTAAGGCATAAGTAACTTCTGTGTCGACTATTTTCAAAAGAAATGTAAACCATTATCGTTAGGAAAGCCAGAAAAAGACAAGTTGTTCTCTTGGGCTGAGTACGGAGCCGTATTTGTTTTTATCCCACTCCTACCACTTGTATCAGACATTGAAATTCGTCTGGACGATTTGCTATAGAGCTCCATAAATCAGAAATTATAGTTCTTAAAACAAGAAGGAAACATTTTGTAGGCTATAAACGTGGTTTTGCAATGGTTATGTAGCGACAAATTTCTGCGGTAAATGACTTACGTCTAGAAGCAGGTCTTGGCGTTGAAACGTGAACCGCGGACGGCAAACCTGACGGCAAGCGCGAGGTCACGTGACATCTTGACGTTTGCGGTTTGTCGTAAACGCCAATCTTAATGTCCCTAATAATCAATATCCCGCGCGGGATTATCTCTCTTCTGGAGTCCGTCTGCGCCGTTCGCGAGGAGGGCTGGGAACTCAGTCTTTTATCTTGTCGTCATTATTCGATTTGTTTGTTAGTTTTTGCATCAAACAGTGAAAGTCGTCAACGAAGACACGCGGACGTTTATCTTGAAACTATACTGTCCATCACTTGTAATACACCATAGCTAGCCCAAGCACACTGTGCGAGTATATATATATATATATATATATATATATATATATATATATATATATATATATATATATAGTGTGTGTGTGTGTGTTTGTGTGTAGAGATGTAGAGATGTAGAGATGTAGTAGAGATGTAGAGATGTAATTCGTCAGTTCTAGGCTCCTACGCGGTCATCTTAGATGTCAGCCTTATAGTCTTTTTTCTCGCGGCCGAACCACAGGCGGCCCAAACGTACACCCTCTTGAGCGCGAGCAGTGTTGTGTTCCTTTTGAGTTTACTTTCTGTACTTACAAGAGAAATCCTCTGGCAGCAGGGTATAGAAATTCGAAATAAATTTAGACTCACAGAGAATATTCAAATTAGACATTATTTATTTAGACAATATTTCAGACGGCCCTCACTTGAAGCTCCGTAAAATCCACAAAAACCACTCGATCTCGCTAAAATTGTCATCAGTACATTCGTCAAGAACTTGGCTTTCAGTTCATTGCTCTTTCGACACAAACGTTCATCTTTGCAGCTCGAGAAAGCCAAAGCCGGTTTGTATACAAACGTTACGTTTCAGTCGAGCTGCATTAGAAGATGAAAGAGCAATGAACCAAAAACCGAGTTCCTTACGAATATATGTCTACGGCAATTTTCACGAGATCGAGCGATTTTTGTGTATTTTACGGAGCTTTAAATGAGCGTCGTCTAAAATATTCTTTATTAAAAGTTGCCAGCCTTTCCTTATTTTTAGTATAAAGAAGTTATATTTAAGACACAAGCATTAACAAATAGAAATTAAGCAGAAATTAAGCAAGTTCAATAAGAACATTTATGTCGAAATTCTATATTCCATTTGAATTTGTGCCAACGGTCAACATACGCAGTTCCCCGTAAAGTAAATGAGTGGTTCGGTCGCGAAAAAAAGACTAAGACTGACATCCAAGATGACCGCGTAGGGGCCTAGACCTGACGTCCAAAAATTCACCATTGCCCCCATGTTTTGCCTCACTTTTTGATTGGGAGTCAGCCTTCCAGGTATATATATAGAGTTCACTGGCCAGGACCTTTTCCCACCCTCCGACTTCAAAAAGGACCTGGGAACGAGGTTGTGGGATAGGATGTAATATTCTATCTCAGTGACCGCGAACGACCGTTGGCGACCCACCAACGACCAAATGGAAACCAGCTTAACCCCGTAGTGTAGTGTAGTGTAGTGTAGTGTAGTGTAGTGTAGTGTAGTGCAGTGCAGTGCAGTGCAGTGCAGTGCAGTGCAGTGCAGTGCAGTGCAGTGCAGTGCAGTGCAGTGCAGTGCAGTGCAGTGCAGTGCAGTGCAGTGCAGTGCAGTGCAGTGCAGTGCAGTGCAGTGCAGTGCAGTGCAGTGCAGTGCAGTGCAGTGCAGTTGCAGTGCAGTGTGGTGTAGTGTGGTGTAGTGTACGCGACAAGCTTTTATATTTCTTAATAAAGAATACTTTAAAATCTTTTTGATTGAAATTCTTTAATTCCCGAAGGGATGGGGTTGAAAGAAGAGAATATTATGAATTTATTTGCATATTTGAAAAACAAGTCGTGCGTATCGTCTTCAAAGATGGATGAGGAGGAAAGTGACGAGGATATTTTTGATACCAGAAGACCGTTATTCGCAGGACGTTGCTAGTTTTGATTTGACGTTGCTAATTGAAGTGTCGAACTTACTGGAACCTTAACCCCAGAGTGAGGCAAACAAAGTTCAAGGTACTAACTCTGTACGTTCTTTAATTTCTCGTTCATTGGTTCAACAGATGAGGTCTCGCTTGCTGTACTTCAGTCTTCAATGCTATGTGAATGAAGTTTTATTTATTACCTACGCCAGGATGTTATGTTTCACCTCTGTCTGTCTGTCTGTTTGTCGGTCGGTCGGTCTGTCTGTCTGTCTGTCTGTCTGTCTGTCTGTCCGTCCGTCCGTCCGTCCGTCCGTCCGTCCGTCCGTCCGTCCGTCTGTCCGTATGGCCGTATGGCCGTCTGGCTGTCTGGCTGTCTGGCTGTCTGTCTGACTGTCTGGCTGTCTGGCTGGCTGGCTGGCTGGCCGTCTGGCTGGCTGGCTGGCTGGCTGGCCGTCTGTCTGTCTGGCTGGCTGGCTGGCTGGCTGGCTGGCTACCAGCCTGCCTGCCTGCCTGCCTGGCTGCCTGCCTGGCTGCCTGGCTGCCTGCCTGCCTGCCTGCCTGCACGTTCAGTGCCAGGACATCTCACAAAATACTGCACAGGTTTTGATGAACCTTTGTGGAGAGAGTGATCATTGACCAAGGAGCAACCCTTTCAATTTGGGTTGAATTTGATTGAAATTTGGATGAGAAATAAATATCTGACCATAGGATTCTCCGTGTAGAAGAAATGCTCGATGCGCTCATTATCTTTGTGTTATGCAAATATTTTTGCATAATTTTTGTACGAGTGCAATCAAGCATTTTATTCATTCATAACAAATTGGTAACCATAAATTAGTTCATCACCGATGAAAGAAGCGTTCCTGGGTGCGAAAAATATTCAAGCGGATTGAGTGTCCAAGTCAAATCTTGCATGCATGTTTCTCCTTGTTGTTTCTCCTTGTTGTTTCTCCTTGTTGTGTTTACGTCAAGAAGAAGATTGAAAGTTTTCGATCTGATCGAAACGAATGACTGAAGTCAATCCACGCAGTGGAGTGGATTGACTTGAGATTCAATCAAGGATCGACTTGAATGTCTCCAACCAATTCTGACTAAACACGGTTTGACTTGATACTCTACGCATAAGTGTGGTTATTTCGTGTCGTGCTAAATGGCAGACATTGAGGGAAGTACAGAAAATAATGTTCCAAAAGCGAAAACAAAGTTCCAAGCAGATCGGATTCTCCATGTGAACATGTGCCCGGATTGACTTCACTCGCGTTTTGTGTTCCGATTGAACTGTCAATCCGCTTCATGTAAACACGCGGCCTTATTTCATCGGATTTTGTTTTGCTATCATCGGGGGAAACAAATTTTTTGGTTCTTGCGATGATCGGTCGTCTGCATAGCATGCTAATTTATGCTGACCTGCTGAATGCCGGGGAGGGCGGATTTAATTTATTTTTTTGGACTTTTTGGACTGGAGTTTGGGCTTTGGACTGGACTGGACTTTGGACTGAATTTTGGACTGGACTGGACTTTGGACTGGACTTTGGACTGGACTTTGGACTGGACTTTGGACTGGACTTTGGACTGGACTGGACTGGACTGGACTTTGGACTGGACTTTGGACTGGATTTTGGACTGGACTGGACTTTGGACTGGACTGGACTTTGGACTGGACTTTGGACTGGACTTTGGACTGGACTTTGGACTGGACTTTGGACTGGACTTTGGACTGGACTTTGGACTGGACTTTGGACTGGACTTTGGACTGGACTTTGGACTGGACTTTGGACTGGACTTTGGACTGGACTTTGGACTGGACTGGACTTTGGACTGAATTTTCGACTGGATTTTCGACTGGGCTTTGGGCTGGACTCTGGATTGAACTTTGAACTGGATTTTTGATTAGACTTTGGACTGGATATTAGATTGGACTTTAGACTGGACTGGGCTGGACTTTGGACTGAGCATTAGATTGGATTTTTGACTGGACTTTGGACTGGATTTTGGACTTTGGGCTTTGGCTTGGACTTTGGAGTGGACTTTGGAGTGGATTTTCGACTGCATTTTCGACTGGGCTTTGGGCTGGACTCTGGGTTGAACTTTGGACTGGATTTTTGATTAGACTTTGGACTGGACATTAGATTGGACTTTAGACTGGACTGGGCTGGACTTTGGACTAAGCATTAGATTGGATTTTGGACTGGACTTTGGACTGGATTTTGGACTTTGGGCTTTGGCTTGGACTTTGGAGTGGACTTTGGAGTGGATTTTCGACTGCATTTTCAACCGGGCTTTGGGCTGGACTCTAAATTGAATTGAACTTTGGACTGGATTCTGGATTAGACTTTGGACTGGATATTAGATTGGACTTTGGACTGGACTGGACTTTGGACTAAGCATTAGATTGGATTTTGGACTGGACTTTGGACTGGATTTTAGACTTTGGGCTTTGGACTGGACTTTGGAATGGATTTTGGACTGGATTTTGGACTGGATTTTTGAACTTTGACCGCAATTTAAGCCTGGTTTCCATATAGTTGTAATTGTTGTAATTCAGTCGATCGGCGATTGATGGGCGATTGCTTGCGATATTTTACAACAGTCGTGTTTCCATATAGTTGTAATTGTTGTAATTCAAATCGCCGATTCGCTCCGACTGAGGACTTCTCGGTTTTGACAAAGTTCAGATGAGCTAAGTTTGATATTCAAAAACAAATTGAATGACTAAAACGTATATAACAATATAACAAGCATTATTTACAAGTTCAGTAACCTCATGTTTCGTGAACGTTTGACGACAGTTGCAAACATTTGAGCTGGCGTACGGCATTCAAGTCTTCGAACTAGTCATTTAGTAGACTTCTTTAACAAAATCGAGGTTTTTTGGAAAGGATTTGGCCGGTTTTTGTAAATAATTTTGTGTTTTACGTTGCAAACATCTAGCAAAAAGTCGCCGACTGTGGGCGATTGATGCGGTTTCCATTAACTGTTGTCGCATCGGCGACTGTTGTAATTGTTGTAGAAGTTGAACCTGATTCAACTTTTACAACAGTCGCCGACTGTCGCCGATTGGATTACAACAAGCGTTTCCATTGTAAGACTTGATCGGCGACAGTCGCCGACTGAATTACAACAATTACAACTATGTGGAAACCAGGCTTTACGTATGTAAATGACCTTAATGTCCTGGCGATATAGTTTCCTACAGGAAGCTCCATGTCACATTGCTAAATCTCAAACCAAACCGTAGCGTTTGGTCATTGGACTAAGACAGTGGTAAACCGTTGAAATTCCATTTGAATTTTAGTAGGGTTTGAGATTTACACTAGCGGACTAGCCATAGCCAAGTGACTTGTGACCAATTAGTAAACAACATTCCGGGAAATGAAAACTTAAATTTGTGATTATCGAAGCTATGCATAGTACTTTTTGTTGTGTCCAAAGTTTTGTAATTCATTACTAAGTGACTTGTCCGTTCCGATATGTGTGAGGTTAATTAGTTTAACTCATTCCTGTCCTGGCCTAGGGCTTCCCAAAAGGCGAATAACATCCTCTGTCGTAATTATAAAATACCAAAGACCAATAGAGCTGTACCGTAAATGTTCGATTTAGCGCCGCTCTCGATTTAGCGCCGCTCCTGTTAAGCGCCATGCAGAAGCAGGATAATTTAATAAGCGCCGCTCTCGATTAAGCGCCACACCTTCGAAAAAGATGAATCAGCAAAAAAACACAAACCGATACGCTAACATATCAACATATTTTTAATACATCACTGGAGTTTTTCGCCGGTCAAGGTCGCGAGGTATTTCGATCGCAGCTGTCCACCTTGAAAGAGCCGGACACAAATCCCTTTGAAGTCTCTGATTCAGATGGCGAAGATGCCTCTGATCCTCTGATCCACATCTACTGTATGGATAGACGACCAATGAAGAAGGCGATGACCAGGACGTTCACGTTCTTTTTTGAATTTATTGTGCTATTGGGTATTATGAAAATTATTTGGTTAAATTAATTGGGTTTTTCTATGGATAATCAAAGTTGTGTTATGAGCATTTTGTCAACTTTTTTTAATAAGCACCGTTCTCGATTAAGCGCCGCTCTCGATTAAGCGCCGCACCAAAAGATTGCAAATTTTAATAAGCGCCCCTGCGCTAAATCGAACATTTACGGTATATGTCAATACAGTTTATAACTATTCCGCGAGCGAAGGTTATTAATTAGTAAGTGAATTGTCTGTTCCGATATGTCTGAGTTTTATTTCTACCTGAGGGCTTCCTCAGAGCTTAATATTGACTGTCGTAATGAAATCGACTCCTTTGGCAAGTTGTCAAAAATTCGCATTTTAATTTAAGATAAGATAAGATAAGATTTTAATGAATTATCACATTTGCAACAAAAGTTGAATTACTGTGGTATTACAAGCATGAGAAAAACCAAGTAAATAATATTGTACATATGTAAAAACCAAAGTTGAAGTAGCAATATCGTTCCTTATAGTCAACATGAATTAAAATATCAAACTTCACATAACCTGAAGTTTACTTAAAGTTAGTTGTTCTGACTTTCAATAGAACTTCGTATTATGTGAAGTTCGATATCTAAAATGCGAATTTTTAGCAACTTTCTACGTGCAATGTTGCTATCAGTATTATTATTGCAATGTTGCTATCAATATATTGCAATGTTAATAATTGTTAGTTATATAAATAAGTTTTGTGGAAACACCACGTAAAATATTTCTTTGCTAAATATATATTTTTTTTATATATTTATTTATATATTTATTGTTTATTTATATATTTGCTAAATATATATATATATATATATATATATATATATATATATATATATATATATATATATATATATTTATTTATTCGGTAGACTTGCTGTGCTACTCGGAGTTTCACGCAGTAAAGCGATCGTCAGGCAGTTGCCTGACGATCGCTTTACTGCGTGAAACTCCGAGTAGCACAGCAAGTCTACCGAATAAATAAATATTATCCGCTCTACCGGTAATGGTATTGAGCGCTCTAAAACCATTGACAAGTTCTGTAACCACTTTGTTACAGTCAATTCTCGGTATATATATATATATATATATATATATATATATATATATATATATATATATATTACGTGGTGTTTCCACAAAACTTATTTATATTACTTTATCGCCATGAAAACGTTCAAAGAATTAATTGTTAGTTGTTTGCTGTACAAGCTGTGTTAGTAATACTCAGAAAAACTCTGAGCTCTGAGCGGGACTCGATCCCACAACCTTCTGGATGCTAGCCAGACGCTCTGTTTGAGTGAATATAATTCTTCGTAAAACTCAAAGACAATTCCGTTTTCCCTGGTATATAGCTTCAAATATAAAGAGATTTCAATTCACATTTCACAACAGATTCCTCAAGACGATTCAGACAAGACTCTCTCTCTCTCATGCGGTTTTCCTTAAAAGGAAATACACTCCTTATTTAGATCGTTTACAACTATCTCGCGGGTCTCGCGTGTATTGTCTCGCACACACTCCCCCCTTGATTGATGAAATCAATCAAAATGTAACATAAACTATAATAGCAAAGTACTGAAACTGTTTAACATTAGAACTGTTCGATAATTAACGTTCCTTTGTTGGATCACCTTGAACAACTTGGACTTGATCGTCGGACACAAACTGAATTTTTGGTACTACCTTCTCACCATCACCTTTGTTAACGGATACTGGACGGTCCTTTGGAACTTCTACTGGATAGAGTTTTTGCACCGGTCGCTTGATCTCCATTCTACGGTCCCCTTTAACCAATGTTACGACTCCTGCTCGGACATGACCATCTCTACCGGGAATTAACTGTTCAACTACGCCAATGTCCCAATGTTGTCGAGGTACCAAGTCCTCATGCACGCATACTACATCGCCTTGCTTTATCACTCGAGCTTCCGAAGTTTTCTTCCCACGGTGATGTTCACGAAGTTCGGTGAGATACTCCTTACGCCAACGATTCCAAAAATGTCCTAAGACCTTGTTCAGATGTTTCTGCCTTCTTGTCAATTCTGAAGATGAGTTGTTCAAGCTCGGTTCTTTGATCTTGGATACGGGGCTGAGTATTCTTCGTCCAAGGATCACCAAACTCTCCTGGAACATAAGTGAGTGGACGAGAATTCAGTATTCCTTCTACCTCAGTCAGCAGTGTTTCAAATTCTTCATAGTCGACCATAGTTTCCCAACGTTTTCTTTAGACATCGTTTCACTGGGCGCACCATTCGTTCAAAGAACCCACCCCACTAAGGGGCTCGGGGAACATTAAACTTCCAAGAGATGTTATGTTGGCTGAGGAAGGCTTTTAGACTTGCACTCTTGAAGGTCTTTGCGTTGTCGGAAAGAATCAGTTGTGGTACTCCTCGTCTTCCGATGAACCTCTTTAGACATCTCAGGCACGCTATTGTTGACAAGTTCGGAACTACTTCAAGATGTAAGGCACGAGTTGATGCACAAGTGAACAGTGCAATATACGCCTTGTTGACTTTCTTGTTGTTTGAGTAGAGATCTCGCACGAACACGGGTCCAGCAAAGTCAACTCCGACACGGGTGAATGCAAATTCGTCAGAAACTCTAAATTCTGGAAGATGTGGTCCAATTTGCGCATTATATGGCAGTCCTTCAATCTTCCTGCATGTTGGACACTTAGAAATCACTTGACGAACAGTTTGCCTTCCTTGTACAACCCAAAATCTTGAACGGAGATCAGTCAACGTTTCTTTCACACCGTTATGCATGACTTTATAATGACTGTTCCAAATCACCGAATTTGTAAACGGATTCTTTTTTGGTAGAATTCCAGGATACCTGGTTTCATACGGCAAGGGCGCGTTTCCCAATCTTCCTCTGCATCTCAGTATTCCGTCTTCGTCTTGAACCAATCCTGACGATGCTCGCAACTGTTCGTACTTTTTGTCTTCTCGGACATATTGTTGGACATGTCTCACCCAGAGATTCTCCGCCTCCTTAACTTCTTCTGGTGCTAATTCTATTGTCGACCCTTGCGAAACTTGTCTTCTCCCTCGAATCGTTACAATAAACTTCAGAACGTAGCCGGTGACTCTAAGAAGCTTATTCAGATCGCTATACTTGTCTGGTGATATCACTTGATCCAGTCCCCCGATGTTGGCCTCAACCGCTATTGTGGTGATCTTGTTCTTCTTGATTTCACTGACCTCGTTAGATTCAAAATTCCTTCCGCCAAATCCCTTTTGTCTCGACCAACACTCTGGTTTCTCTTTCAAAAAGCTAGGACCTTCCCACCATTTCGTTTCTCTTTTTAGCTGTGATGTCTTGCAACCACGTGATGCTAAGTCGGCGGGATTCTGTTCTGAAGGGACATGTTGCCAGACATCTGGGTTTTTCAGCTTTCGAATTTCTACGACACGGTTTTGCACAAATGGTTTGAATTCCTTGTTGGGTTGAGTTATCCACCAAAGAGCAATTTCGGAATCTAGCCAACAGAAACACTTCGTTATTTTGATTGTTTGAGCAAGCGCCTTGTAAACGCTTGTAACTAATCGTGCAAGTATCACAGCAGACAACAACTCCAATCGTGGTATAGTCGATCCTGCGATGGGCGAGACTCGGGTTCTGGATGCAACGAGGTTGCACGTCACAGATTCTTTCGTTTGGGCTCTAAGATATACGACTGCACCGTACGCCTTTTCTGATGCGTCTCCAAATCCGTGCAACTCAATAGTGGGCATTTCATGATTCAGATGAGAGTTCCACTCTGACAAATAGCATCTGTTGACTGACAATTGGGCGACCACTTGCATGTCTTTTAACAACGATCTCAATCTTTCAGACAGTTCTCCTTCCAAGGGTGCATCCCAGTCGACATTGCTCTTACAATTTTCCTGAAATAGAATTTTGAGGGAAATGAAAATTGGCGATAGGATTCCGAGGGGGTCGAATATATTGGATCCAGGAATTTTTCAGAGTACGTCAAACCTGGAAATATTATTTCTAGGGGGGTCTGGGGGCATGCCCCCCCGGAAATTTTTTAAAATTTGGTTCCCTGAAATGGCATTTCCTGCATTCTGACAAGACTATTTAGCAAAATCTTACAGTTTTAACTTGTGTTTTTTATACAACGTTTTATGATTTTTTAAAGACTTGGCTTTTGCATTTTTTTATCATTAATGGAGACAACTTTTTAGGACTGTTTTGCTCCATGTCAGAGCTCATCAGCATGCCTATGAGTCACTGTTGTACAGTGAATACAACATGGACAACCAAGGCTCCAAAATATTTTGTAAGGTCAATTGCAGCCACTTGCTGCAACCCCTTAGCTGCCAAGCTGTCTGGTTTTGAGGCACCAGATACTCACCTTAAAACATACCTCTATCCAGCCAGACACGGTCTGATTAGAAGAAGCAATATGAATAGACCATATGGGACATTTCATGGGCATCCTAGTCATCTTAATTCTTAACTACCTAATACTTTACCCCTTATTTACCCTGAGTTGTCTGGTTTTGAGGCACCACTCGCCTTAATACCTCCATCCAGCCAAACACTGTCTTATTAGAAGAAGTTTTAGTATCAATAGACCACATGGGACATTTCATGGACATAGAGAAGCTCATCTCTCTACATCATCCCAAGTCATACTCATACTAACTAGTAACTACCAAGTGTTTTTTTTCTCTTTTTCCTCCCAGAAATATATATACTGTGTATATATATATATATATATATATATATATATATATATATACTTTACTTCATCACAAGATAATATAAATAGTACAAATAGATATGAAAGAAGAAAATAATAATTTGCAGTGATGGGGAATCTAACAAGAAAGCAAAATTTGCTTGTTTACTGTAGATCCCTTTTATTGAAAATAGAACTAGTATATACATTAATAATTAACAAACTATGGACAATATATACCCCCTCAAGCCCACTACACAACATCTAAGTTATCGATGTTGCATAATCAGCCCAAGAAGGTATTTACTGTCATATTAAGTAACTTAATAATATAACATTGTTGGTATAGCCTAGAAAATTGCTACTTCACATATATTGTATATATAATGATGATAAAATAGTAGATAAACCTAATTTCTGCCTTTTTTAATAAATTAAGTTTTACCCTTTTTTTAAATTTACATTCTGTTGCTATTGATCTAAAATTGTTCCAAACTTTCGGCTACAGTAAGATTATTTAATTATAATATTCAGTGTCGGATTACTTGTAACACATCTCATTATCTTAATAATTATATGATGAATTATTCAATTATTCAAATATACTTGAGAGCTCTACATATCCCATCTAATTAAAATAATTTACGCTTTTTATGGTTGCACAAGTCTGAGGAACTAAAGATAAGATAGTATCTACTCACCTTAAAGCAATACAACGTTTCTTAACTTTCTTTCAAAAAACAGCTTTAGCATACTGAGGAATATATGCCTGCGTCGATATCCCGATCACCCGATGTATAAATGGCTTGCCAATCTGCGCCGAAAACTCTTGACCCACGAGGAATCCACACGATTGGAGTTTCTTTGTCAAATCGCAACAGATCGTCTTCGACAATTCATCGTTTTCACTCTGTGTCTCTTAGTCTGAACGCCATAGTCGAACTCAAGCAGAAGATTGACTGCTGGCTCAGGCAGCTTAGTTGTGCCGTAGTCTTGCACTCTTGCCGTAGTCCATATACGTCGAAATATCCTTTGCTAGCCAATCAAAAGCCTAGAACGTCAAAATATTTTACTTCCGACGTAGTCCCACTACTTCCGCCGTATCTCTATTGTCTTTGTCCAATCATTGCTCGTTATTTCGACGTAGACGGCCATTTTGCCGTAGACTAATTATCCACATTTGTAAATGGAGTCTCTCTCTATCCCTACCGTATGAACAGTTTCGTTCAGGCTACATGAAGTAGACTAAGTGTCCTCCAGCCGAGGACTGGGACTGGGTCAAAGAATTATTAATTTTTTCCTCGATATAGCGCTAAATACGTGCAAAAATGAAATTTTTGAAAATTTCAAAAATTCATATAAAATTTTTAAAATTTGAATATTTTTTAAATTTGAAATTTTCAAATTTTAAATAATTTTTCCAACTAATTAATTCATGAATAAATTAGTCTGGGATTTTTGTCTACGTCGCGTGACGTGTTTGACGTACCCTAAATCCGCCCCTGGCTGAGAATGATTCTTTTTGTAATTACTCTTTCTTCCAAATAGCTTGTAAGACTTTCGAAGGTAAAGACAAGTTTGTCATGTTCATTGTCCCACAATGTTCCGAGAACCTTTGGGAGATCTTGCGGACTGCTTTGAGATTGGAACTGTGTCTGTGAGAACGATTGATCCTCGGCCTGTATGCTGAACTGTGGTTCCCTCTCTTCTTCGACATCTTGAGACTTTATCTTGACCGCCAGATCTCTATCATTGGTTCTCCACTTGCGCATGTTAAAACCACCTTCTCTGAATCTTTCTCTAAGCTTCATGAGAACTCGTAAGTAGAGACGCTGTCTGGCTTTGACAGTAGTATAGAATATGAGGGTACCAGCGCACTTCTTTTTTTTCTCACCAAAGACAGCCCCCAAATGCTCAAATTTAGCAAGAAGGGTTGTTTGAAACGGTAACCTTTTTTTAAAAATTTTTTAAGTATAAGCAAAAGGGACGAAAAAGGACCCAAACCAAAAAAAAATAATTTGGAATTCATCAAGAAAGGATGTTTGAAAGGGGAAAAAATTTTTCGCGCCTCTCAAAACCCATTTTTGTCTGCTTATACTTCAAAAAGTGAGAAAACGGCCCACCCTTTTCAAACGCTTTTGTTGGGTTTGATATGAAACACGTCAGAGCGATCAGGGTTGTGGTTTTAACACACATTTCACTTACTTCCCGATTTCTGTTCAGATACTTTTGTCTTGTGTTGGTACACGTGTTTTCCCACAGTTATACCTCCGGATAACAGTCCGAGACATGGTATGTACGGTGTGATCATGGCTACAACTTTACCAACGTCACTTTTTAACAGTTTGTCTTTTTGTAATTCGTTGTCTAGCTCCTCAGAGCTTTCTACGGCGTCCAGACCACCGAGAACATTAGAGAATCTACTGATTAGCATATCAGTCAGGAATTCATTAGCTCTTTCCATTCTTCTGGCCTCATATTCAGCGTACAGCTTATCCACAACCTTTACAGACGCTTTTTTGATGTAGCTGACTGACTGGGTTATGTCACCATCCTCTGACAGTTTTATTAGCTCACTCCTCTTCTTGTTGGTGTCATCAGTTGGTGGGAACACTGGACTGGTTTCCTCAGTCTTTTTTAGATCATTGACGAGCTCATCGACGAGGTTGGGGATCTCAGTAGGTATTTCCGTTTCTGGCTCCCCAACAGATGCCTCGGCTGGTTCTACAGCGGGTGTCTTGACTTTTTTTCCAACTCTCACCGTTTTACTTTTCTTCTCAGCCATCTTACTACAGACCAGATTTTGGGATAACTACCTTATACGCGTACGGATGCCTTAACATAATCTCAAGCCTAGCGTATTTGTTTTCTTTTAGCTTTTCAGTTATCCCCATAACCTCATCACGGTCTAAACCACCAAGGTAGTCATCAGTGATGACCTTCATATCGGTTTTGTTGGGGTTGTAGAACGTTACCAACTTACTGATATTCTCCCTATAAGGTTTTGCGATAGCTGTTAGCTGTTGTGTGATTACGATAGTTGACAGATTGTAGTGTCGGGCACTGAAGGCTAATTTAACCAACTCACTTGTTCTGTTCTTTACGGGTTGTCCACTGGCACAGTCGTCGAGGACTATCAGTGTTTTGGATCCCTTGAATATCCGAACAATATATTCTAGCACAATTTCAACGTCGTCCTGACCACAATCCACAGCGATGAAGTCTGGGTCGGAGGTGTATTTCCAAGTACCATAGGTTTTATTCCAGCTGAACGTTGGGCAGAGCAGTACGATGTAGTCGAAGAACCCGAAGTATTCATCTTCTAACATCTTCAGGAGATACCAGGTTTTTCCACAACCTGTCATACCAACGATCAACATATTGAATGGATGGTCCATTTAATATTGGATTGATTTTAGATTTTTGTTTACCATATTTACCAAACCATCACTCAGCACAAAGATCCGACAGACTACGTTAGCCACAGTCATCTTCTTAGTAATCTCAATCAGAACCCCAGACTGTGTATTAACGATTCTTTTCCCAGTTCCGACACTGTCGCGGTCCTCAATACTTCTCAGATCAATCGCTAGAGCGAAAGCATCCTTGTAGAACTTCTGGATTGTCATAAACTGATCTGTGTTTTCCTTCCCACCAAACAGTCTTTTAGCCTCATCGTAGAACCGACTTTTTGGGATTCCTTGACTGAAGACGGCGTTGGGTACACCCTCGATTGTTAGCTTAACACTTTCGATGTTTGGATAGACGTATTTTTCACTATCAGTTCGGGTTTTATTTGTGAACATCATCACAATACCTTTCATAGACATTAGGGTTGATCCGGCCAACCATTCAGTTGACTTCATCAACGTGACGTGTTCGTAGGACAACGACCGACCAGTTGTGTACAGTGAGGTTATCTCACTGGCGATGTCGGTGTTATCAATCGTCTCATACTCCAGTTCGAGGTTTTCCAGTGTGTACCCGTCAACGGTCTCACTTGACTGGGCCACCATAACATCACTCGCCTTTGGTAAACTGATGACGTAGCGGAAGTTGTTGTACATCTCAAAGGGAGCATAGAGTCCATGGTTCCCGAGGATCTTATCCAATCTCACCTTCATCCTCACTCCATGGATTGTGAGCATCAGAGCGTCAGCTACCTTCTCAGCATCCCCAGAGGAGGCCCCACTGTCGTCCTTAGACATCAGCTTTCTCAGGTTCTCTGGACCAATCCCATACCCAACCATCTGATCCCTCACACTCTTCGGTAACCAGAGATCCCTATACACACTAAGAACACTTTCACCTGTGTTGTCGTAAGCAGTCTCTCCGGCTAGCTTGACAACCAGCCTTTCAACCAGAAGCCTGGAAAGATTGTTTAGGAACCACGACTTGGTGTTCATGTTCTTAAAGTCGAACAATAGATGAAAGCTACCCGGGACCAGACAACTATCAGGTTTTAGCTTTGGTATATCGATGTAGAGGTCCTCACCAGGGTTGACTTTGTTGGGGTTCATGGTGATTGTGTGTCTTGTCCGGAGTCCCTTAATCTCCGACATTTTCGCCCGTCTAAATCCAGGTAACAGCTCTGTCTGACTTCTGTTGGTCATATACTACATAACAGGTTTTATTTTCTGTTTTTCCAATAGTCATACAATAACCATGTCATAGCTATAGCTAAAACCCACAGATTGTTGGCTAACCATGCTATCCCTTTTGCTCCCCATGTTAGAACCTGTGCTATCACACTGAACAGTGGTGCTAACAGAGGTCCCAAACTCTTACCCAGATTAGCGAGTGCCTTAGCGAGACCACCAACAGCTCTGGCTCCCCCAGAGACAGTATTTCTGGTTGCTATAACTATTGTGGTTATGATCCCAGCTATGGTGATGGCTATGCCAGACAGGCCAACCATATTTTTCTTAGCCCACTTCTTAAACCTTTCCAACCTATTTAGGTCGTTGTTTCTCACTTCATTTTCTAAGATAGACACGGCCTCCCCATATTTAGGTCTCTCACCAATTCTCATTCTTATGCTGTCTGCTTTTAATTCCCCTGCTTCTCTGGCGCTTTTGTAGAACTGTTCCTCAGCAGGGTCAGCTTCTCTCAGTGCCTTTAATCTGTAGAGATTGATCTGTCCTTCAAGAGATTCAAGAGTCTCAAGCTTCTCCATATCCGTACCTTTTGGGTGGAGTGTCCCAGCGAACTCTCTTACTTCCTGTTTGGGTATAGCTATTTCTTCCACCTCCTCCTGTAGATTTGTTTCTCTTTCTTCAATCCGATCCTTGATCGCTGAGTTGGTTTGTGACCTTATGTCATCCACGACTTCCTGAGGGGTTGTTGGGTCATTGTTAACCTCCTCAATAGCTCCTGCAAGTGTCTTGGAGTGCTCAGCTTTAACTCTCCCTATATGTTCCCAGAAATCTTTGAAGGCTTTCTCACCTTTTTTATCTGTGCTAGGTCTGACTCCACCGCCTTTTTTACGTATGTAAATTTTTCTCCTATCATACGACACCCCACTAACGAAGTCTTTCTTATCAAAATCAAACTTAGTCCGTTTTATCAGGTCCTTAGATTCCTCACCATCCTTCATTTTTACATCCATTTTAAACGCCTGGGAAAAGCCCCGCTTAACACCAGCTATGTCAGACCTCTTCATAGCTCCAGCATCACGTCCAACATTAGGGATATCTCCATCCACTACGCGGGTTATACCATCCCTATCAGACGTCCGATCTATCGTTACCGCTCCCTGATCTTCATCGGTGGGGTCCGTTTCATTAGTATCTTCTTCTTCCTCTTCCCTCTCCTCTTCCTTACTGAGATCATTCATTTCAAAGTCCTCCCCTTCAGCCATTATATACTAACCTATGTACAACTCAAGCAGAACAGCTCCGATTCCAACCGGTCGACCTACTGAATGATCATTATTTCCACGAACCCTAAAGGTCATCTTACCATAAACACCCTTTCGGATCTCAGCTTTCTACTCAATGTCTTTGTAGTGCTGTACACTCCCTTTCAGGCTCTGCTCAGAGGTTATCGGAAGAGTACCAATCAGATCACTCCTCCTCCCATTGTCCAGACTTCTCTCACTCTCAACAGCGTCACACGAGATCCTGACATACCTCAACCCTCTGTTGATGTCCACCTGATTCGGACTATTCGTCCACCCACCACCACCGACATCTATCACATCGTTTTCACCAAAACCCAAAAGAAGACCCATCTTCCCAAGTTTCAACTTTTCCGACGTTTTCACCTTAGAAGTCCCGTTGTAAACGTTCTTTCCGAACTCAACCGTCCCCAACAGACCCCCGGCTAAAGTCTTAACAAACGTCTCTATCGCGTCAAAGTCAAAATAACCCTCAGGAGTGGATGTCTTAACACCGTCAAACGACACCGAGTCGTTCAGACCTGACACCACATTGTTATAGTTCCAGTACATCGTCGCTTTCTTTAACATTATTTGTGGTCTTGGACCTGTCACCATGATAGGTTGTTCGAAGTAGACAGTCTTCTCACCATTTTCAATGAATAATGTTAGCCTCATTACTCAGGTATACATTAACCCAGGTTTTGTACGTCACTCTCAGGTATCCATGAGTTGTGTTTATCACCATAACCCAACCATTTGACCAACACCATCTTCTTTCCCGCGACTCTCTTCCTTCTCAACACCTTCTCCACTCTATAAACGTCATCTTTCTTATCCACCGGCGACAGCTCTTCCTCATAGAACTTTCCGATAATCGGTTCGCCCTCAGTGTCCTCTATCTCGTAAACGTTTGGATCACCACGGATGACCTTCGTAATCCTGAAGATCTCCTCAGTGAAGTTAGCCTCATAACCCTTCGTAAATATGCTCTTATACTTTGATACCCTTACAGTGTCTCCAATCCGGAACTTGGGTAAGGGATGATCACCAAAATGGTGACCGAACAACGTATTCCAAACCTGATTTTCGTTTGACTTATCGATATCCTTTCGCTTCAACATAACGACACTGTGTTTTGTGTTGTTATAACCCTCAACGAGATCGTCCAGGACATCAATCCACCTATAAGTCCCCTTGGTGTAGAAATACTTCCACATAGCAGTCTTAAGTGTTCTGTTGAACCGTTCGACGACTGCTGCTTTCTTGTCTGAAAACGTACTGAAGTACTCAACACCACGTTCCTTCAGCAGACCTTTCACACCAACGTTATAAAACTCCTTCCCGTCGTCGAACTGAGCCAGGTCAGGGTAACCGCCAAATCGGTCTCTGAACTGTTCCAACAGCTTATCCACAGCCCCGGTCATGTTTTTCGTGTCCTTCCTGTAAACGGGAACGGCGAAAGCGTACCGACTCAGAATCTCAACAGCTGTTAGGATCCAGTAATACCCCTTATTCTGGTTCTTATACTTCCCCATATCAACCAAGTCCATCTGTATCTGTTCACCAAGGTGGCTGACGAACGTCTGTCTGAACTTATGCCTCCTCACAATCGGCCTATACCTCGTGTACGTGTCCTGTGTTTTCAGCCAGTCCCTTACTGCCTTCCTACTCACATCAAGACCTTCTCCCACCGCCTTCTGGTACAACCGTTCAGCCGACTGATACCCTGTTTTCGGATTGTAGTAAATATCTCCAATTCCTGTTCTAGCCCAACCCCAGCGTCCATATAACCTAACCTATGATATATGGATAAGACCCTGAGAGAGTTTTTCACCAAATACCCATACGCCGATAGAACTAAGTTCATAACTGATTCAGTCTTCGGTCAGTCAGAATCTGGTGTGTTCTTTGGACCTATCAACGATACATACATCTACACTGGTGACGCGGAGTTTATGAACAACAGAGACTACACCAAGTATTTAACAATAAATAAACCACCACCAAGATTTCCGAAGATATGGCTTGGTGGTGGTACGGTACAGAAGATTCAGGGTAAACGACACTGGAAGAGGGACATCGAAGGAAAATACGACTTCTCGAAGTTCACATGCCTATCAGACAACGCTATAGACTACGACCTTAACAATTTCAGGATCTACGTTAACGGCCAAGACTATTTTATGGCAAAGTTACCAGTCCTGAATCCAGGGAACCGGACGGACATCGCGGTATGGTGGAATAACAATGAACCTTATTACCAGCTCATCTTTGCTGTCTATCTCAGTTCATACTGCTGTGGCGTTGGGGTAGAACACCTAAAATTCTCAGACGATGTCTATCCAGTGGTTTCCTCTATCATGTGTTTTCACCTATACTTCACCACGCGACGTATACTAAGACGTCTGATAACGGAAAAGAGGAGTGACCTAATGAGAGAGTTTGGCGTTGGGGCACGATGTGATTGACAACATGGTGAACATACCCAGAGAAAAAAAGTTCCTGATTAATCCGAAGTCTGGTTACAAACACAACCGTTCGTTCCATGAGTGGATGTGGCGTCTCAATAGCGACTATAAGACACACTACAGAAGGTTCATCCCTTTACGGACAAATGGTTTCACCAGAGTAGGTCTACAGTATCTGAATGAGTCTATCGAGGCTTATGTTTACGCTGTTCTCGGTTCACAGGCTAAAACAAGGATCAGCATTGTTAACAAAGGTGCTGGAAGTCTTGAGACACAGCAGGAATTCAGAGTCCTTGTAGAGGATGCCGTCGTTAACTACAGCGTCAGCACCTGGATTCTGAATATGAACAGGGCAATATCAGACACTAACGTCACCCAGAACCTAGCCATTCGCCCTGAGACGTGGTTAGTACCAGGGTCATTGACAATACTGAGGGAGAAGATTATAGGATACAACAACGTTCTCAGACGTGCGTCGGAGGTGATGAGATTTGGTATTAATTCTGAAGTCAATTATCAGGGTGTTCACAAACAACCAAAGAAGCTACATCAGGAGATTGGTTCACACCTGGAAACACTAGACGACAGTGACGGACAAACCGACAAACCGACCGTCCATACACCTGACAGACCAACCGTCCACACACCCAACAAACAACCAAAGCCGGACAATGAGTTGGGAATCCTACTAGTCCTAACAGCTGTGTCTGGGTATCTGTTCAGTAAATACGTCCTATAGTATATGAGTCTGTTTTATGGTTACAGCAAACCGGAAAAAGGAGCCCCTAGTCAGATCACTAAGCAACTCAGCAGTGATTTAAAGCAGCTTAACGGTAAGCTAAAAGCTTACACGAAAACCCACAACCACAGAGTCATTTTCGACCTGAACGTAACCAGAGCCAGTAAAAACGCGATCTCCAAACTCCCCCCCTTTATTGATTACATAGAAGACAAAAACGGTGGGGTCCACTCAGCCATGTTTTGGAGACCCCCAAGTGTCAACCCACAGCTAAACACTGCCGGCGACCACCACTTCATTCACCCTGAGATGACGATAAGAACAGTCTTCCACGTTAGCATACCCAGACTCATGTTCGTCGACGTTTCAGTTTTCGCTGTGGTAAAGAGGAACAGTGTGAGACCTAAGGATAAGTTGAATGAGTGGGAAATGATTGTTACCAATAATGGTAGTAGCGGTCCTGGTAAAAGCTTTGGGTTTAAGGCTGGAGTAAGTGACAAACTGCTTGTGGAAGGGTCATCACCGGCTAAGTTTTACGAGTGTACGATCCCAGCGAAGTTCATTGGGAAGAAGGTTCTGATATCTGCCCACTGGCTATCCGGGCTTAGAGTGTCACACGTCAGGATAAATGGTGAAATGCTGAGGGACTCATTTTTCATCAGTAACATCGGACAAATAGGGACACCTTATCTGAATGTGTTTAGGCTAAACCGTCTTAGGAAGTATTATTCAGACATCAACTTCTACGGCATGAAAATCGTAGAGGGTCGTCTGGGGGGTCCTGAGATTGAGAAGATTTGTAACAGGACCATGGTTGAATATGACCTGTAATTAGAATGGGGAAAAAGAGAAAAAGCGTCGTCAGCTTCAACCACATTGGTAAAAACCTCCAATCGACTGAAGTGGACAAACTAACCCGACTCTATTCGTATTACCATAGGCTAGCGACCAGTTACAAGTGGAAACACACCCGACTGAAGAGACTGAAGATGATCCTTGAGACGGTCTCTATTGGGTTGACCGTGGTCGGGGGAATAGCCGGTGGTGTCACAGCTAACCCACTGATCCTCGGAACCATAGCCGGTCCTGGCGTCCTGATCCAAGGGTACATGACCAAGTCGGGAATGCCTGGCAGGCTGGAGAACTGTGAGTTCGCTCACGTCAGCTACCACAAGGTTCTGACACAAATCGGAAGCTTCCTACGTGGGGTCCAGTACGATGAGACTGTCTTCCTATCCGACGTTCGTGTACTCGACGACATTGTGACTGAGGTCTGTCCACATTCAGACAGTATGATCACACGGTACCATAGGACCTATGACTCAGCTGAGCCTGCCGGGCCTGGCCGACGGTTCTGACTATCTCTGGTATGTAGACGTCCCGGTCACCCACACGGGCCATCCAACCGTGAAATCCGCTAGGGATCCCACTGAGGGTACCGACCACCTCCGACTCATCCGGACCGAAGTCTTCCCAGTCGAGGGTAATCACCTCAGTTCCCTTAAGGGCTATGTCCTCAGTCATCTCCCCCATATACCTCCCCACACACCTGAGGTAATCCTTAGTCACACCGGCTTCACATTCCCGACCTCTCCTGAGCTTTCGGTCGTAGCAGGTGTCAACTGAGGCCTTTAGGAATAGTAGAGCGTCAGGGGTTGGGAGTAGATTGTTTAGTGAGTGGAAAACCTGGGAATACTCAGAGAACTGTTTGTCGGTTATCCACCCATTACGCCAACAGTTCTTAGTGAAAATCATACAGCTGTGATGTGTTCGCTCTATAATCACATTCCTCCCTTCGTTGATTAACTCCAGAGCCTCTAGGTAGACGTCAATGCTCTCACCGAGGAACCAGGTCTCCATTTCGTACGCCCACCTCCCGGGGTCGGCATAAAACCTTTCGAGGTATGGATTGTCGTCAACTGGCTCCTCAGCAAGGTAGTAACCATTTCTTACGGCAAATGGTATAGCGAACGTTGTCTTCCACACACCGATGTTTCCGTCAAGGGCGGTCAGCCGAGCACCGGACTCTGTCCCAGTCATTATACCCCAGGTATACGGTACGGCCCTAAACCTCCTGTATTTTATATGAAGATTCCAAAGAGACTTAGACGACCCATACTGATTATCTTCCACGCCCTCAGAAGAGCTATCGGGGTGATGAGACATTGTGTTAGGAGGAACCGTAGGGGAGAGTACTACGTGGCTGAGTCTGTTGTTGTCTGGCCGACGGTCTTAGAAACCCCTACAGATGGTCTCACAGACTTCCCACAGACAGCCTCAGAGATTCCTACAGATGGTCTCATAGATTCCTTAAAGACAACCTCAGAGATTCCTATAGATGGTCTCACAGATTCCCCAGAGATTCCTACAGATGGCCTCACAGATGAAACATAGATTAGTGTATAGATGGCTGACGAAACATCTGAGAAAACCCCGGAAGTCCCTAAGGTGACATCAGTGGCCAAGACGGAGAGAGTCAAGGATCCGAAACGGGTGGAGGCTGGTAAACGGCTGGCTCAGATATCAAAGACAGCCAAGGAGAGAAAAGCCAGAGAGCGGTTGGCGGCTGAGATTGGTCCTGGGGTTGGTGGGGGCCGGTCAGCCTATTACGGATATCTAATCGGAACCGTTGGATTGATTATCGGTGGGGCCTCACTTTATTACACTATGAGGCAGGAGAAAAGGGAGGTTCAGAGGCTGAAAACCATTGATGAGGAGAAGGTAATGGAAGGAACTGTCGAACCACAGAACCCCATTCGGACTTCCCCAGTCTTAGACACCTTCGACGAATGAAATATGTGTTAGTATAATGTCAACCACCGACCGAAAAGAACTGATGAACGAGCTCTACGACGCCCTCCTGATCACAGGCGGAGCTGTGGCAGTCTCCATGGCTTCGAAAAAGGTCTTGAGGGAACCTTTGGGTACTCCTGAGTCTGTAAAGGGTACCGCCAAGCTGACTCTAGCCGTTGGAATTAGTACAGTTGTGGTTGGATATGCCCAGTCGAAGGGGTATTTACCGGTTGACCCTTTTTCGAAGCCTAAGTAGCCTAAGGGGGTTCCATATGCAGTGGTTACTATAAGCGTGGAGGTCGAGACACGTTGGCTGCCCCCTATGTCTAGGGGAGAAAGGGATATACAGGATGTCCTACGCGCTTATGAAGTTGAGGCGATTAGGGAGAAGACTTTTGATGGGTTAGTGGGGTTGGGTGGTGGTCTTTTGAGGTATGACTTCGCGGTATCTGTTCGTGATGGCGTTTTCGTACTGATTGAGTATGATGGTGAACAACATTTCAGCCCTTCCACCTGGTCGGGTAAGCTGACCCAGGAGGAGGCAGAAAGGCGCTTTAAGGTACGGAAGATACACGACCGGATGAAAGATAAATATGCTGAGGACAATGGCCATTACCTACTCAGGATTCCGTATTGGGAGAGGCGTAACATCCGTTCTATTGTCATAAATTTTTTTGTAACAAATGAGATGTATTATCTTTAGTTATATATATGGCTAGTGTGGTTGCTGGTGGACTGTTTAACGCCTTGGCCTTCGCAGGCGCTGGATTCCTGTTTTCAAAGTTAAATCACACCGGGTATGAGGCTGAGATTAAGAGACATAACCACGCCCTTGAGCAGCTGGCCAGGGCGAAGGAGAAATGGTATGAGAGTGAGGTGGGTAGGAAGGATAGGATACAGAGGTTGAGACAGGAACTGTCTGACGCCAACGCTGACATCAACACAACGAATCACGCTCTGAATCTGCTGAGGGGTAGGTTGGGGCAGGTTGGGTTGTCCCAACCAAAGCCTGAGTTGTCTGACTATTACAAACCATCGAGTGAAATGAAAGAGTATCAGACCCTGTTTACTGGGTCTGTTGGTCTGGTTGGTGGGTATCTGATGTCTAGGTTTGTTTTGTAGGGGTTAAGGGGATTTGTTAGGGTTTAGTTATAATGTCTGTTTTCTGGTCGGACTTACCGGAGGGGTTGAAGGATTCACCGTCTTCAAGCGTTGAATGGGTCTGTAAGCAGATGGGGATTGAGTTAGTAGCCTCGGCTTGGGATCCACCCAGATGTAGTACGAAGTTGTGGTGTGGGGATTGTTCCAGATTTCGTGTGAAGGTGAGCACTGAGATGTACTCCTGTCCAGGATGTGGTGATACGGAGTATGGATATGTCGTCGGGAGATACCGGGCGGCCGGTCGTAGAAGTGAGCATTCGAGGAATAGTTGGATGAGGAAGAGACTCACCAGAGTTGTCAGGGATACAGCCGTTGACGTTGTCTTATCCGACTTTTCCAAGGTTCTTCGGGTGATGAGAGGTAAGGGTCTGATAAGAGGTCGTAATGTGTCCAGATACAATTATTACATCATCAGATTGTGCTCAAGGAGAGGGATTAAGTTACTGGGTGGTTTGAAGGATCTTAGGGAGGGGAAAACAAAGGATCTGTCTGATAACAATCTGTTCGGGATTGTGTATAAAGAACTTGGTTGGGATCGTACCCCGGACAAGTTCTACACCAGGTGGTTGAGACAACACCTAACGAAATGTGATCACCCCTGTTATAACGATGGATCCAGATGTCATGATCCACCAAGACGACGACTTAGACCCTGACATGTTTGACTATTCCGATGATATAGACCCCCGTCTCTACGAGAGACTAATCGGTTATGACATAAATCAGTTAGACAGAGCCCTGAGGGGTAAAACTAAGTCGTTCAGTTGTGCTGTTGTGTCCCAACACCCACTGGAACAGGTAAACGCCCTTAGGAATGATGTGGTACGGCTGCTACGTCGGGAGCTAACTGAGATGAGGGGGCTGAAGTTCGCTGAAACGCTGGTTGTAACGCTTGAAAAGGAGGTGTCCGGCGGAACAACTTATAAGACGGCCCACTTCAACAGCCACATCAAGACTATAATCAACGGCGGTGAGATCGGTCAGGACGTTGACACCGCGAATGAAGAGGTGGTGGCTAGAATAGCCCGATGGATAAGCGAGGGATCTGGCTGGACAGTGGAGTCAATCGACGGTCACTACGTTAATCTGACCGTCTACAGTCCACTGGAAGGCTCCAGTTATGTCGACTTCCCTAAAGAGCTGAAGAATAGTCGGAAGGGGTTGATCAACGTTAAGAATAATGATGATAGGTGTTTTATGTGGTGTCATCTGGCTCATAAGTTTCCTGTCCCAAAAGACCCACAAAGGGTCACAAAGTACTGGGACCATGTTGGCGACTTGGATTACAGCGGGGTCAGCTTACCTGTGACTCAAAAACAGTACAACCGGGTGGAGAAACAGAATGAGATACGTATCAACGTCTTTGGTTATGAAAACGGGTTAACCTTTCCGGTTTACGTGTCAGAGGAAAGGTTCACCGACCTCATGAACCTCCTGATTATAACCAACGGGAACAACAAACATTACGTCCTCATCAAGGACTTTGATAGGTTTATGTACAACAAAACAAAACATAAGAGAAAAAAACACTTCTGTGTTTACTGCTTACAATGTTTCAGTTCAACGGAGGTTCTGGATAGGCATAAGGTTGTGTGTATCAGTGTGAATGGTAAACAAGCCGTTAGGATGCCTGACCCCGGTAAGAACGTGTTGAGGTACAATAATTTCCATAAACAGTTAAACGTTCCGTTTGTTGTGTACGCTGACTTCGAGGCGATCACGGAAAAGGTCAGCAGACCGGAGGTGTCGGAGTCAGACCGAGAGGAGAGAGAGAGGAGACCGTACATGGATAAGTATCAGAAACATACTGATTGTGGTTATGGGTATAAGGTTGTCTGTTGTTATGACGATAGGTACAGTAAGCCCGTCCAGGTGTATAGAGGCCCTGGTGCTGTCAACAAGTTTATCGGAAAGATGTTGGAAGAGGTGGAGTACTGTAAGGGTATTCGGAAAGAGCACTTCAACCAGGACATGGTTCTAACTGATTCCGATAGGGCGGACTTCAGAGACGCTAACGGATGTCACATCTGTGGCCGGGAGTATGGGGAAAGGGATGTCAGGGTCCGGGACCACTGTCATGTGACGGGAAGATATCGGGGATCTGCCCACCAGCTTTGTAACAGAAATCATAGAATGACTGATAAGCTACCAGTCATCTTACACAACCTGAGGAGTTATGATAGTCATCTCATCATGGGGGAGATCGGAAAGTTCGGACAGAAGATTAACGTCATTCCGAATAATATGGAAAAGTACATGGCCTTCATGTTAGGTAAAAACCTCGTGTTTCTAGACAGTTTTCAGTTCATGAGTAGTTCCCTGGAAAAATTGGTGGGAAATCTCCCGGGGGACGCCTTTAGATACACAGCCGAAGAATTTGGTCCCCGGTCGGACCTGATGAGGACGAAGGGTGTTTACCCCTATGACTACATGGACAACTTCAGTCGGTTTGAGGAAACGGGGTTACCACCAAAGAGTGGGTTTTATAGCGTGTTGAATGATGAGGAGATATCAGACACCGATTACCAACACGCTTTGAAGGTTTGGGAGTCGTTTGGAATGAGTACAATGGGGGACTACCATGACGTGTATCTAAAATCAGATGTGTTGCTGTTAGCTGACGTCTTTGAGAACTTTAGGAAGACCTGTGTTCAGTACTATAAGCTGGACCCTGTCACTACTTCACTTCACCTGGGTTGGCATGGGACGCTATGCTGAAGATGACTGGGATTGAGCTGGAGCTGATGACTGACATCGACATGTTTCAGTTCATTGAGAAAGGACTGAGAGGTGGTGTCAGTTACATAGCCAACAGATATGGAAAAGCCAACAACCCATACATGAAGGGGTATAGTGAGGACGAAGCTGTGAAGTATATAATGTATCTGGACGCCAATAATCTATATGGTTGGGCCATGAGTCAGTGCCTTCCGACTGGTGGATTTAAGTGGATGAGTGAACCTAAGCTGAGAAACCTGGCCTGGGAACTTCCGGAAAATGACAGTCGAACTGGGATGATACTTGAGGTTGACCTTGAGTATCCTCCCGAACTCCACGATCTACACAACGACTACCCATTAGCCCCTGAAAAGATGGAAATACGGGAAGATATGTTGTCGGAGTATTGTTCTGAGATTAAAAGGAAGTTCGGTGTCAGCGTTGGTGGTGTCAGTAAGCTGATAACCAACCTGATGGGAAAGGAAAGGTATGTCGTCCACTATAGAAACCTACAGCTGTACGTTAGGCTTGGAATAAGGGTGAAAAAAGTTCACCGGGTTTTGTTGTTCAATCAATCGGAGTGGCTGAAGCAGTACATCGACTTCAACACGGTGAAGAGAACTGCTGCCAGAAACGCCTTTGAAAAGGACTTCCTCAAGCTGATGAACAACAGCGTTTTCGGTAAAACAATGGAGAACCTGAGAAAGCGCGTAGATGTCCGGTTGGTCACGTGTGAAGAAAAGCTGTTGAGGCTGGCTTCCAAACCAACCTTCGTATCCGCTAAAATATTCAACGAAAACCTTGTTGCCGTTCACAAAATTAAAGAAGTTCTTACGTTAAACCGACCGGCGTATGTCGGTATGTGTATTCTAGATCTATCGAAGGTACTGATGTACGATTTCCATTACAACTATATATTAGAAAAATATGGAAACGATGCTAAGTTGTTGTTTACAGATACGGACAGCCTGACATATGAAATCAAAACAGAAGACGTTTACAAAGACTTCTGGGCTAATAAAAATATTTTCGATAACTCGGGCTATTCAGAAAGCTCACCTTACTACAACAATTCGAACAAAAAAGTCATTGGAAAGATGAAGGACGAAGCGGCTGGCGTTCCTATAGCTGAGTTCGTTGGTCTCAGAAGTAAAATGTATTCATACTTAAAAGACAACGGAGCAGGTGGCAAAACCGCGAAAGGAATTAAAAAGAGTGTCACTAAGAAACAAATTAAACACGAGAACTATAAAGACACTATTTGGTAAGAAACAAGTGTTTCAGAAAATGAAAACAATTCGAAGTGTAAATCATGAGTTAGGTAGTTATGAGATAAATAAAATATCACTCTCATGCTTTGACGACAAAAGATACCTGCTGGGAGACGGGATTAACTCCTACGCGTACGGACATAAAAGCATCATTTCGTAGAGTCGTTTCGGCTGATATCAAGCCTCATCAGAACACCTAACTAAATTTGTTTGTCGACTTCCATCAAACGATAAGAAAGCGTGTCGCGTTAAAACCTTAAATATTCACCATCGGAAACCGATTGTAGCAGTCGGAAACCGATTGTAGCAGTCGGAAACCGATTGTAGCAGTCGAAAACCGATTGTACCCATCGGAAACCGATTGTACCCATCGGAAACCGATTGTAGCAGTCGGAAACCGATTGTACCCATCGGAAACCGACTGCACCCATCGGGAACCGACTGTACCCATCGGAAACCGACTGCACCCATCGGGAACCGACTGTACCCATCGGGAACCGATTGTAGCAGTCGGAAACCGATCGTAGCCGGCAAATGCCGATTGCAGTCAACAAAAACCGATCGTAGCCGGCAAAAGCCGATTGCAGTCAACAGAAACCGATTGCAGTCAACAGAAACCGATCGTAGCCAACAGAAACCGATCGTGGTCAACAGAAACCGATTACAGCTGGCAAAAGCGATTGTATAGTCAACAGAAACCGATTACAGCTGGCAAAAGCTGATTGTAGCTGACAAAAGCTGATCATACCCAACAGAAACCGATTACAACTAACAAAAGCCAACTGTAGCCGGTAAGGTATATATTTTTACCCACTTATGTTTGTAGATCACTCTCTCTTAGTGTAACGATAGGAAAATAATCCAGCCGCCATGATAAACACTATTAAATACTCCCCAGTGAAAACAATTACCTTACCACCAGCTGTTTGTATTTCTGTCCACGGTACTGTGTCTCTTCTCTCCGATGGATGTAAGTTTTCCCATTTCTTAGCCTGATGAACTATATCAGATCCTTTCCTGGTTAGACCTACAGACAGACCAGTTACTAATGCAATCGCTCCTAAACCAATAGCAGTTACAACTCCAGCTTTCTTCAGTTTCTTATTTAGGTTAGCCTTAGTCCACTCATCATAGTGTGTTCTGATACCATCCCTTAGTAGATCATCATCCTCCCCAGTTAAAGCCCGCCCAATTGTTCGAAAATCACCTCCCAAATATTTCACAGAATAATCGATAACCAAACCAGACTCACTAAACTCCCTGGATATACTTAATATGTTATTATCAATCAGATAGTCAACAAACATTGGGTCAGTGCATTGTGGTTCCAGTTCTAGTATATTTGTGAAAAAATCCTCACAGTTCCCATACGCAGCCCTTCTTCTTATCCTCTCAGTTCTGTCTTCTGACATATTATTTACAGTGGGACCATCAATAGAGTAACCAGACCCAACACTATTATACTCTGAAAAGTTCTCCAAAGCATCAGTACCCCCAAAATCTGTTTCCTCCTGACCATTTTCAGGATTTGGGTCTAAGTCATGATTTGGGTCTAATGGTTTAAGTTCAATTCCCTCCATATTAAAATTGTCATGATTACAAAAAGACAAACTGTTAAAAAGTGACGTCGGTAAAGTTGTAGCCATGATCACACCGTACATACCATGTCTCGGACTGTTATCCGGAGGTATAACTGTGGGAAAACACGTGTACCAACACAAGACAAAAGTATCTGAACAGAAATCGGGAAGTAAGTGAAATGTGTGTTAAAACCACAACCCTGATCGCTCTGACGTGTTTCATATCAAACCCAACAAAAGCGTTTGAAAAGGGTGGGCCGTTTTCTCACTTTTTGAAGTATAAGCAGACAAAAATGGGTTTTGAGAGGCGCGAAAATTTTTTTCCCCTTTCAAACATCCTTTCTTGATGAATTCCAAATTATTTTTTTTTGGTTTGGGTCCTTTTTCGTCCCTTTTGCTTATACTTAAAAAATTTTTAAAAAAAGCTTACCGTTTCAAACAACCCTTCTTGCTAAATTTGAGCATTTGGGGGCTGTCTTTGGTGAGAAAAAAAAAAGTGCGCTGGTACCCTCATATTCTATACTACTTTTGACGAGGCTAGGTCATCCACATAGAGGGATCGTAAGACTTCTTCCACAAACTGGGAATCGACAGTTCGGTAAGAGTTCATGTGGTGGCGAATAGTTCCGTTCAAAAGGAAAGGGCTGCTATTTACTCCGAACACAACTCTCGTAAATCGTCTTATGACCAATTGTCGATTGTCGATGTGAATGTCGTCGACCCACAAGAAACGCAAGAAGTCGCGATGCTCCGGAGCAACAGCGACGTTGAGGAAAGCTTTCTCGATGTCAGCAGTAACGGCTACTTTATGCGCACGAAATCTCGTCAATACATCAAAGATGAGTGGAGTGAGTGGTGGGCCAGAATACAGGCAATCATTGAGACTCGGTCCGTTTCTTTTAGCCGAAGCATCGTACACCACTCGGATCTTTGTGGTGTTCTTGTCAAGCCTGATAACTTCGCGGTGAGGAAGATAATGCACCATCCCAACGCCAGGTTCTTCTTCATCAACAGGTTCAATGATTTGCTTGTTAAGTTGATCTTGTGTCACCTCATCATAGTGCTTGAACACGTCTGGTTTGGATCTGAGTCGCCGCAGAAGTGATGTCAGCCTTGATTTACTTGGCAGGTAGTTGTCTGGAAGAATATCATGATCTTCTTTGAATGGTAGTTTCACCTCATACCTCTCTCCATTGAACTTGATATCTTTGATGAATTTTTCATAGACTGTCTGTTCATTAGATTTGATTCCCAATGACTCTAATTCCCAAAACTGTTTGATGTCCCTGTCAAGTGAACTTCTCTCTTCAACCAAAGAAGTTGAAATCTTGAGAACATGGGTCTCGGTTAAATTGATTGTCGGATCTCGTTGCTTAGATGCTGGAACATTAACAGGGCCGGAAAGTACATATCCAAGTTTAGTGGACAGTGCAACTGGACCAGGCCCGACACCACGAATGATCAGTCACCATTCACAAAACACCAATAGAAATCAGCTCCAATTAGCAGGTCAACATCTAATTCTTCCTTGCCATAGGTATCATCTGCTACTTTTAGGCCATGTAGATGGGCGTAGTTCTCTTGGGTGAACTGGATCATCTGCTTGTCGATAGGTGCACATATCAGTGGAACAACATAAGCCATCACATAGATTTCCATGCCATCATTGGTCACCACAGCTACTTGGACGACATCACATCGTCTGAGCTTGCAGATGTTTCACCAAAGGTCTTGATCAGAAGGGTTTCTTGACCAGAGACTGGAAGACTTAGATCTCTTTGCATGCTTTCCGTTATATAGGTCCTCTGACTGCAACTGTCAAAGACCACTCTTGCATTGACACTGGCAGCATTACTTCCTGGTCGATTGAGATCCAACTATCCTCGTCGATCTCGAGCATCACAAATAGATGCATGGTGTTTTGAACCACAGAGATGACATCTTTGTCTCTCATTTTCACACTGAGCTGCCAAATGGCCTGTACGTAGACATCTGAAGCACTTCCCCTTTTTCCGGAGAATTTGTTTCCTGGCTGAAATGTTAGTCACAACACTGCAACTTGAGGAGGTATGACTTCCCTTACAATAGGTACACCAAAGGCCTTGCTGAGTAATATCCTTCATGCTATCTGTGAACAAGGAAGATGATGTTGTTGGTGAATAGTAAGAACTTCCTCGCTTACCTTGTGGTGGACCACGACTGTCTCGGTTGTTACTCGAAGATCCAGGAATGTACTGGCATTTCTCACGAAGTTGCAGTTCCTTACGAAAGGTCTCCAGCATAGGCTCTAACTTCCATTCATTTGAGGGTAAATCTCGAGTAATAGCAATTCGTAGTTCCTCAGGAATCTTGGCCATTATTACTGGTGAGAGGAAACTTCCATAAGTTTCTGAAACAATACCAATATTTTGCAGACTTATCACGTTTGATTCAATCTTGTCATAGATAACTCGCAGCTTCTTTGTTTCACTAATAGAGGTGGCACTAATGGCAGACTCAATTTCAATGAGACAATCGTAGATTACACTCGCAAATTCGCAACTTTCCTCCACTCCTTCATCGATAAGCTGGTCATCTTCGAATAAATCTACAATCTCGCTGTCTAGATTCTTTAGTTGCGAAAGTTTATCCTTAAGACTTGATTCGAAAGACTTCAGTTTCTTCAGTTCGATTACGTTTCCTGATTCGATCAGTTCCCGAGCACTACTGATTATTCGCTTAGCGTGGCTACGATGACCAGCACGAATTCTTACCTTCTTCTTCACAGCCGCCATATTTATATAGCTTCGTAAATTTCTCGTCTGTCTGGTCCAGATTTCAGATTCAATAAACACGTTTCCCGGGAGTCGGCACCAAAATGTTTGAGTGAATATAATTCTTCGTAAAACTCAAAGACAATTCCGTTTTCCCTGGTATATAGCTTCAAAAATAAAGAGATTTCAATTCACATTTCACAACAGATTCCTCAAGACGATTCAGACAAGACTCTCTCTCTCTCTCATGCGGTTTTCCTTAAAAGGAAATACACTCCTTATTTAGATTGTTTACAACTATCTCGCGGGTCTCGCGTGTATTGTCTCGCACACGCTCTAACCATTGAGCCACCAGAACTCAGATAGCGGAGCAAGGTTAATTAAGGTACTTATACCTTAGACTGTGCCCAGTCCTCTAGGAACGAATTATATTGCAATGTTGCAAGCAATTAATATTGTAAGATCGCGCGGGAAAGAACATCCGGTTTGACTATAAGGCGCTGCCCAAACTTTTAAATTTGCCCATGACAACATTCAAATTCTCACATGACAACGTTTCGAATTTTCCTTGGCAACTTGTGCGTTTCAATGATCTCCAATGAAGCTCAACTGAAAATCGCAGTATCAATGCAAGATTGTGCGTTCCCATACGCAAATCAATTCCATGTGCAATTTCGGGTTATAAATCCATGTCCTATTTTCACGAAATTTTAGCCTTATGTTAGGGTGTGTGTTGGTCAGGCTTTCATGAAGTACCTGGGTTATTTAGAACATGGAATTATTACCCAATTTCGCGGAGCAACCGCAGAGCCCTTTTCTATGGGGCGCCAAATGTAAAAAAATTATTTACGGCAAATATGCGTTCATGTTTTCATTATTTATTCAAATAATTCATTATTTAGAAACAATGTATGTTTACGCCTAAATAATCCGTTTATTATTTGTAAATAAGGAGTTGATTATTTAGCATATAATGTATTATTTATTAAATAAGGAACGGATTATTTAGCATATAATGTATTATTTATTAAATAAGGAACGGATTATTTAGCATATAATGTATTATTTATTAAATAAGGAACACATTATTTAGCAAATAATGTATTGTTTATTAAATAAGGAATGGATTATTTAACAAATAATGCACTACGCACGCCAAACGCCAAATGTAAAAAAAATATGGCGTCCTTCCAATAGGCTATGCCGCTGGGCAGCAGCATTGTATTTGCTGAAATCAGACCGGGGGGCTGTAACCACTGATCTATATAAGAGACTGGATAGAGCATCTGTTGTCTGAAATTGAAGTCGGAAGTGGTCGGAATTTGGCAACAGCCGCCATGTTGGATGGCCCCACTTTCGTTATATTTTACTGTTGCACAATTATAGTTTTCGTATATTACGGCATTTTTCTCCTTCGGGTTCGGACAAACTTTTTTATCACGAGGAAGAAAGGACACGTGAAGAGAAAAATTTGGAGAGAAAAATTGTAGTTGTTTAGCCCCAAAATGTGCGGAAAAACGGAATTTGCGAGTTCGATGGAGCGAACTCCCAGGCCGTTCTCATTCAGAATTTACTCAGAATATGGAAATACTGCTAAAGGACCGAATGAATTCGGGAAATTTGATCAACTGAACAAGCTACACTACGAAAAACTGCTGTGGTATGATATTATCATAAGCCAAAAGACAAGAATCAAACAATTAAATTTAAATTAATTTAAGATTTAAGAATGCTGTTATGTTTTTTACTACCTGATGTGCCCACTGTATAGATCAGTGGATGTGCCTAGTTGAACAATATATTTTCACTCACAGAAAACTCGGGGTAATGATTCAAATAAGTTATCCTGGCATTCAGAGGATTAATCAGAATGAGTTTATTATTTTCTATAAGATAGGGTTATCTAATTTGGGCAATTGGGCCTACATTTGCCAACAACTAAATATCTTGAATAAATTTTACAATATAATTAGTTTTGCACCTTTGCCAAGATGCTTTTTTTTAGCCAGTTTGCAAAATTATGTTATCCACAACATCATTGTGAAGTTTAACATATATATTAGCTTGATTTGTTTTGACTTTTTTAATATAACATCAAACACAGGCCTTGTTGAGCAGTAGTACACACTGATAGTACAGTATTAGTTCTGCCACAATTTTCATAACGTACAGAAGCCAGAGAACAGATTTTTTAAAATTTATCATTATATAGTACATTTATACAGAATCAAACTACACAAGACAAAATACACTCATGAATTGTAAAAATTTTCTTTAATCAAATCATTGTCGACAAAGTTTGAAAACTATAAATTACACAGTTCTGTATTAAGTTGTCATGTTGCTTCACCTTTAAGTTCTTCCTTCATTGTTGTTTCATTTTAAACTACCTACAACGTAACATACAAATATCACATTCAACTTTACAGATACTCACAAACAATTTTTTCATCAAAATGACAGGGAGTAAAATAGCTGACAACTTAACACGTTATACATGACTTGGACACTGAGCATGGAGTATCTTAAAACAAACTGGCTCGTTCTTGTTATAATGCATGCTACAGTTACTTCTATGGAGGGCACCAACGATAAACATTACAAACTTTAGAGTATTAACATTGTCCTATGTTGCCAAAGAAATATGCTGCTTGTCGAAATCTACTCACAACTCTACAAGCCAATAATCCACTATCCTTTGTCCCATAATTTTGCACGTCCTTCGGCTTTTTAAAATGATCTACTCGATTGTGAACATTCCACAATTACAGTATTATCACACATTTGTATCCTACAAATCAGTTTATTAACCACCGGCCGTTTGCAATGTTGGGTTTCCCGTTTTCTTAGTAAATCACCCTTCGGGAGCTCTCCGTCCCCTTCGAAATTTCGTCAAAATATCAACTTATTTACTTACGATTCAGTTTCCCTTCACGTTCTTAGGTCCTCCATAGTTCCATGATGTGTCCCGTTGCTTGAAATACTAAAATGGACTTGTGTTGTTCGTCTATTTCGTGATTATATGCGAAAACAACGAATTCACAACAGTAAAATATAGCAACTCACTCCTCATGTGGGGCCATCCAATATGGCGTCGCTTACAAATTAGGGCGTAACTTCCGGCTTCAATTTCTGGAGGCGCTCAGATAATAGATGCTCTATCCAGTCTCTTATATAGATCAGTGGCTGTGACGTCTGCGCTAAAGATGTAAATACCGTCTAGTGCGTCAGTTTCATCTGTGCTGTTCTCGTGTACTCGTCAAAAGGCAAAGAATATGAATGATCCTGCTGCAGTTTTGAGCCAGATAGCTAGGCTCATCGGAAGTGCAGTACCGGCAAGTCCTTCACCAGCTCCAACAAATCGAAGTCCAGTATTAGCAAGTCCTTCACCAGCTCCCACAAATCGAAGTGAAAATCTGTCAACTCAACGCCATCAGGTGCGTATTTTGAGAATGATATTTAATATCATTCTAGTTCACAGGATCGACATACGTGATTTATTTAAAATCTTAGGATATATTTTTTGTCTATCGACAATTTACAGGAAAATATTGATACAACGATGCATATTGCTTCTGGTAATATTGCTACTACTAGGAGTAATAACAATCCTTTACCTTCTGGCTTTCGCCATCCTTCTCAACCACAGACTCAGACCAGTCTAGGTGGTACTAGAAGACAAAATGTTTTGGCTGCTGCGTCGTTAAGACCTTCGAAGAAAAGATGTTCGGGCTTCGTTGGTCGCATTCGGACATGGAATAAAGATGTCGTTTGCCTGCCGTATTCTCGAGACATGCACTTCCCAATTCCACGTGGTAAACAACGCGGCATGCTGGCAGAAAAGGGCTTGATTGGAAAGCTTCGGATCGTCTCTTCATGGAGCGAAGTACAGGTACATTTAGACATACGTAGTGCCAAAAATCAATCACAATAATAAGACTTTAAGTAGAGTAATAAGATTTTACATATTTTAATTTCTTTTTCAAGATATAAGGTATATAACTGGTCAACACAATAACAATAATGATGATAATATTATGATCATATAATGATGATAATAATAATAATAATATTAATAATAATGATGGTAATAATAATAATAATAATAGTAATAATAATAATAACAATAATGATAACAATAATAATAATAATAATCATAAGAATAATAATAATGATAGTAATAATAATAATAATAATAATAATAACAATAATAACAATAATGATAACAATAATGGAAACTTTATTGAAATACTTTATATATATACAATTATAAATCTCACTAATTAAGGTAATTTATAATTGACTACTTGAACCTATTTATTGTTTACAACTATATCTGAGAAAAATTTGAATTTAAAATGTATCTTCAAATGTTCATTAAGTCTGGATTTGTCCAATCCTTGTTTCTACAACAAAATATATAGTATGTTGTTCTAATGGCGATAGACATTATTTTCTTAATACAAAAATTTTGGTGTTTTTTATCAAGACCTAGATCGTTTAACATCTCCAAAAAGGTACGACATTCTTTTGAGAAAACACCTAAGGAACTGATTGATAAATTTACAAATTTGACAGTTTTAAAATGTTCCTTTTGCTGTGTAATTACATCCCTATATCTTGCGCTTTTGCGATCGACGTTAGTTTTGAGATTAGATTCATATCCGACGGAGAGTTCAAGGATATAGAGACAATCAGTGGAAATGGAAAGAAGCAAATCTGGGCGATACGTTTCACCAGTTATAATCGATGGGCTCTTATATCCAGGAAGATCAACGAAGAGATTAGAGTTGATGACAGGTTGTAGTGTTTTTGCAATAAAGTTGAGAACAGAGTCATGTCTCCATGTAAATCGTGGAAGGTACGATTGGCATCCAGCAACTATATGTAGGAGGGTTTCAGGGTTTAAGCAGAAGGAGCAATCAGAGTTCGACATTATTCCCCATTTAGTAAGGTTTTTGCGGGTGGGAAGAGAGTTATTGATGTAACGGATGGTAAAGTTGTAAATGTTCTTTGGTAAGTTTGCTTGAGATTTAGACCATATGCTGTTTAGTTTCGACAGTGAGAACTTGATGACGTTAGAGAAGAAGGAGCCTTGGAGAACCAGATGATTCTGAAGTTTGTTCTCTTGTCCGGAGTTGAAACTTTTAAGAACTTCCTTTGTCGAGGTGTAAACGTCATATTGAATGTTCTTATGGTCACATGTTGATTTCCAGAGATCTTTTATGGAATCATTTGGAGAGTTTCTTAAGGCGTTACGAAGAACTGTTTGGCACTGAGTAAACTTGATAGATGGAGGGTAGATATTTAGACCAAACTTATTACTGGTAAGATATACATTACTCAAAGTTCCTGATACAGGTATTTCAAGCCAATTGCGTATGTATTTGTTAACTTTTGAATCCATGTTTTCAGAGACCCAGGTTTTTGATAAGGTAGCAACAGTAAAATGCCAGGAGAATTTGGATAAGAGGAAACGACTATAAAGTAGAAGTTTGTTTTTCGGGTGTAGAGGTTTAAGATCAATTTCAGACATAACATCTTCAAGGAGAGTGATTAGCTCTTGTTTGTGCTCTTTGTTGGACATACTGAAGTCAAAGTTTGTTTTTTTTTCATAATAATAATAATAATAATAATAAAAATAATAATAATAATAATAATAATGATGATGATGATAATAATAATTATAATAATAATAATAATAATAATAATAATAATAATAATAATAATAATAATAATAATGACAATGACAGGAGCCCAAGTATATAATTAATTTCACAATTTCATTTAATTTCATTTTATTTACATTTTCACTTGGTGATTCTTTGCAGTTGGTTAAGATTTAGTTTTATAAAGTTTGCTGTGTTTAGGTCAAGGAAGAAGTCACTTCCGTCTTTGGCACTGTATTCCAATTACCACCTGGGGAAATGCTTCAGTATGAATACCTGCATACCATGCCTGGCTTAAAGAGACTTACAAGACCTCCTGTAAGCAGTAGCTACACCTGGAATGGGTCAGAGGTTGCATCATTGGCTGGCCAAGGCAGCCTTTATATAATGGCCCACACAATATTGCCAGAAACAATTGTGATTGATGTGCAGGTGAGTTACTAGTAAATTTTCTGTGTTAAGAGTGATATGGGCTTTAAAGGGGTTGTGAGAATGCAGTATAATCCAAAAAAGTTGTGTTGCTGTGTAGCCGTAGGCAGTATGAAATACAAGCGATAAATAAAATGGTGGTGAACTTCTAAACATGTATAATCTAATGTGTCAAGCAAAAGCCCTTCATCAGGGTGAATGAGAGCGAAATGAGGGTGCAGTTGTTCACAGTATTGGTTATATAGACATGCCCCTTTAACTGTTACTAAAAATAACAGTAATGTCAATTCAGACCTCATTCATTCTAATGAAAGGCTTAGAAATGTCAGCAACACTACATGTTTGTCAGCCGTTTTGCTTGTACATGTAAATGCAGTATTCTTATACCTTGGTTAACATTTCTTTAAATTAGGAAAGTGATGGAGAAGAGGACAAAAATGGTGCAGATGGTGAGAATCATCCAGAAGGTGAAATTAGGCCAGGAGAAACAAACACTCGAACTGAAGAAATTGATTTAACTAACAGTCATTCACATACAGCCTTGGAGGTAGTGCAGATATACCCATTATACAATCTGCATACTAAACATAAATGTTTTTATACTGTACAGTATTGATACAGTATGTTTTTTTCTTTTTTAGACAAGCACTACCAATCATAGTAATGAGGATCTCGTGCAACTCCAGTCAATGTTTCCTTTCACATCAAGAGAGCAACTACAGGAAGCACTGGAAAACAATTTAAATATTGATTTTGCTATTGATGAACTGCTGTCCAATGCCAATGTTGATGAAAACCATTCTGCGACAGGTGACCAAAATGTTGTAATACATATTGTTCATATTGGTTTTACTTCTGACCCTTATAACCAAATGTGGTATTAGAAAAATGTTAAATGCAAATAATACGTTTCATAAGTTAATTTCCCAATTTCTGTACTGTATGTTTTGTTACATTTTAGGAATGTTTGATATTGGTGAATATTATTCTCGTCGTTTGACTGGGGAAACTGTACTGCTCTCAGTGAAGAGGGATAATATTTGGAGGGATGCTTTCATGTTCTACAAAGCACCAATTGATGGCACAAAACCATTACGCATCGAATTTGAAGGAGACTCAGAGATGGGTATTGATGGTGGAGGACCTAGGAGAGAATTCTTCCAATTGTTAGCTAACCATTTATCGTCAATGGCAGCTGGTTTCTTTGAAGGAAGACAGAGTATGTTGTTACCAATCATGAAAGGTCCTGCATTGAGGCTTAGGCATTTCAGAATTGTTGGTACCATAATGGCACATTCTATCATTAATGGTGGTATTGGTAAGCACACACACACACACACACACACACACACACACACACACATATATATATATATATATATATAAATGTACATATATAAATGTACATATATAAATACTATTAGTTATTGTAATACTTATTACAATCTGAATCTACTTACTAGGTTTTCCTTGTCTTGCCAGTCCAATATATGAGTACATGGTGACTCAAAATGCTGATTCATGTTTAGTATATTGCCAAGCAGACATGGTAACCGATGTTGAAGCACGAGATATCATCAATGAGGTCAGTATAATTTGAAAACTAAGCATCTGTCAATCACAGTGTTTAAGTTGTGATATAAATGTACTAACTTGGTAACAAAAATTATAGATAATGACAGTTAGTGAGGCGGAGTTTGATGCTTGGGCCAATAGACCAGATGTACTTGATTATGTCTACAGAGCAGGTATGTAAAACAGTCATAAAAATGTTTGGTGCAGCAGAAAATTGTATAATTTAAATTCTTAAAGTGCCTATACCACCATTTCAAACTTACCGTAGTTATACTAATCATAACATAGACTTTCATCAACTTTCATACTAATCATTAATAATACAGACTTTCATAGACTATCAAAAATATCCGATTACTGAATACTTACACACATAAATGTAATACTAGTTTTTGCTAGAATGCTCAAATCAAAACTTTCAAGTCGATCCATCTCTGAAATGTCTTAACAACCCCATCAAAAATGTTATACAATGTGTTCGCTGGATATGGATTGCCATTTCTTCTCGAGTGAGATACTGATTCTAATTATTGAAAAACTAATTCTCGGGAGTCCATATCTCAGAGACCCCACATCATCATTGTCTAACCCATACATAAATTTACTTGTCAATCTAGACAGTCTTGACTATAAGTGATTGAGTTCTATCTACCCTTTGTACATCCTCTTTTTAATCTACCCTACCCAAAGCCAGATAATTTTGCCTATCAATATGGAAAGTGTGGGCTAATACCTATCAAGGATCAATACTAGGAGTATTAGTGCTATTTTATAGCAAGGTCATTATTAAATACTTTAAATGTTTTCTCTGTAGGCTGGACTAATAACATAGTTTATAAGGAAAGGGAGCAATTACTTGCCACACTTCTACTGCATGAAATAATTTAGAAAAGAGAAGCTGCCATAAACCAAATCATGCAAGGCCTTGCTCTACTTGATGTCCTGGATTTAATGCGAAAGTATCCATGCAAACTGTTTCAGACAGAAATTTGTCGCCTCTGCTGTTTCTGTCACCAGCAGTAGTCTATTGGATGCTGTGGCAATTACAGAGCCTTCCAATGCCCAGGAGGAGAGAGCAAAAATATTTTTCCAGGAATATGTCCAGGATAACGTAAACATTTCCTGTGGTGAAGGTAATTTATATTCATTTCACTGTCAAATACAGGTGATTGTACTTTTGACCAGCAAATTGTATGTCTGCTGGCAATGGGTGATCAACAATCTCACATTTCTATGAAAGTAAATGAAGCAAACCTGTGTGCTTCATAAGCATTGCATATTTTTTTATGTTTTTAGCGATACATATGCAGAGATGCCTGGCAGTGGTCCAGTTTGTAACCGGACAGCAACAGCTGGAATGTCTCCCTGGTAAATTAACCATTGGCTACTTGGATGACATCGATGGGAATTATCCATCAGCCAGCACATGCGGCTTGAACATGTATTTACCCACAAAGCACACAACACTTGAAACTTTTTCCCAGAACATGGATAAAGCATTTGAGTGTGAACTTTTTCGATTTCCATGTTTTTAAGTGTTGTGCAACATAGACATTAGTTACTGTACACATGCATGTACATGGAACTTGTCACTGAATGCTGGTTTGTTGGTGCAGACTTCAGTGCTAAAAGTAGGGGTATTTTATACTTCTACTGTGTCACTGTTAGATATGTAGGTTATGTAGATATGTTGTTGTTTTGCACTGTTTAAGAAAATGGGTTAGACCTAACATTTGTGGACATTCTTCAGACTTTTTCTATGTAAAACATCAGTACAAATTTAGTAGTTATTTAAATGTTTGCTACATTAATTAGGCAGTTAGAACAACATATTGTAATGAAACAGACTCTGTACCTTCAACATGCAATTTCAATTTTGTCATATTTAGAGATGATTTTTGGCAGCATTGTTATTTCGAAAATGATACAGTGTGTTTTGCACAATGACAATAGAGTCTAATTACAAAATAGACATGTACATCTCTTGAAAAAATGAACTTAATTGGGTAACTTGCATCGAAGGTAAAGATGTCACCAGGGGCCGGTTGCACGAAGCCCGTTTAGCTTTAGGCGGTGGATAAGTCAAATTTAAATAACAATATTTTTCATCTTGTACATAGCATAACTCCAGTTTTGTACAATAAATATTTAGTTTTATATATAATTTTCTTTTCAGGTTGACCATTTTTAGTTTGCTTGTTCATTAAATGTACAAACTTGTTTTATGTTTTCGACTTATCCACCGTTTAAGCTAAACAGACTTCGTGCAACCGACCCCAGACATATAAAGGCCATGATTTTAGCTATTAACTGTGTAAGTTCATGTTACATCAGAGTTTTTCCAAAACAGAACTAGGACAATTGTAATGTTTGGGGTGTGGGGCCCCTTGAAATTGCAATAACGAAATGAAGCAATCTATTCATGCATGTGCTTCTAGATCAAACAAAAAGTTTCCCACAAATTGAACAGCTTGTCTATAGAGGTCTTTGCCTTTTTCTTCCGATGGAGCTAGAGGATTCACCAGGTTGTTCAGCTCTTCAAGTTTGTCTTGTGGCAAAATGGCATCAGATGGTGTCACTTGGACAAATGGAAGAGCTTGCCTGTTGCTTAACAAATCCTCTACAGAGGCACTGGGGTAAGGTGTGGAGTACATGGAAAGATGATTCACGTCTGCCAAATGTCTGTACGCAAACATAAGTTGAAGTGGTGTAGCGCCCCTTTCGGTTGATATCCTGTGGGAGTTATGGGCATTTACAAACTCTGAAAGTGTTTTGTTGATCCTTGGCAAAAATACATGGTGAAGGCAAAATTTATCAGTTGAGTTTGTAATATCTAAAATGCCTTCAAACTCCAACTCTCGGAATACCTGGGCAAAAAATGCATTGACCTGGGTGTTAACATCACCATTTAAACGTTCAACCCGCTGATTACGGACTGAAGTCCCAGCAATAACACCCTGTGGTCCACGGTGTTCAATCATGTCCTGCCAGACTCGCACATTTTACCACCATGGTCAGTTCGCACACGGAATGGTCGACCATATTGGTTAATGGCATGGTTACATTTCTGGAAGACTGTCTCAGCTTCATTGTTGTCGGACGTTTCCCCAAACGTTATCAGCCGTGTGAAGCCATCTATAGCTAGGTGTGTTACAAATCCCCATTTTACCAATTTATGGTTACCATAAATGTGCCAGACAAAATTGGGAGATGGTGTCTCATATACTCTATGACGGAAAGTCCTAGCACTGCGAGCAGAGGAACCTTCAGGATCAACCCGGTGAATTGAAGCACGGACTCTCTTCCGCTGCACGGTGATACCTCTAGCTCTCAGGTGGCCGATCACATTGGTCTCCCCTGCATTAGGATGTGTTTCCTTAATTCCTGCAATTACTGAATCCAGCTGGGAATCATCAAGCTCATTATACCTTTGGGTATATTGAATACCTGCCTCAGCCAATAGCTTGTACACAGTTGGCCTACTTATGGAGCAGTGTGTAGCTATTTGGGCAATTGTGAAGCCAAGATTGAACATGTCTTTGACTTCTGATGCTGTAACAGCAACATTTGGTCTTCCTTTTCTGAAAACAAAATTAGGAGATTGCATAATACTGACAGACAGGTGAATTTGTGACATTATTTCACCTCTTGATACAGCAACTGTCAAGACCAATGAATAATCGGAAAGGGCTTCCATACACCATTTAGAACTTTATAATTACATGTACCATGTATATATTAAAAATATTCATAGACATAATGTATCAGTCAAGTCCAACTTTGTTCAGAGGTTTGGTATTTCAGAGTAATTTTCCCAGGTGTGGGGTATTTGAATTTTAATTATTTTGACATTTAAAATATATATGGAATATGTGTGCGACACTTGAGGGGAAGTGCAATTCAATTAGATATGGCATCCTACTAAGAAGACTTTGTTCTACCAAATATATGGATTCATTGACAAACAATTACATATTACATTCTCTACTTTGCAGGTAACCTAGTATTATACATATGCCTTATTTTCGAAATATAACCCTTGGGTATTTTCAATTTTCTTACTCCGTCGAATACAGTATGGCAGCATGTGGGAAATTTAGACATAGAATTGAAGAACACTTTAGTATCGGTAGTCAACTTGAACATGATATTCGTGATGACATGCTCGATCAGTCGATCGTATATAAAAATAATGCGCCTTTGAATCTTTTAAAATATCGCAACTATAATATAGAATAAAACGTTACCTTGTTGGTTGGCTCATACTCTGAATTAATACTGTTGTAGGAGATACCGTAGCAAACTTCGTCCCGATGTTGTTTTCCCGCCATTCAAAGTCGAACACATCTTCGCCAAAAACCAACTGTTCGGCTTGCACCCCCCGGTCTGATTTCAGCAAATACAATGCTGCTGCCCAGCGGCATAGCCTATTGGAAGTGTTAAAGTATACGTTTAACAGTGTAGAAAACGCGTGACGCTTGAATGGACTACATGATGTATAAACTTTAATAGAAACAACTGAGAGTTCAATCTATATGTCTAGTACATAAGATAACTACAACAACAGGAAGTAAGCCCCTCAGAGAGCGTCTGGATAAATAACTATCTGTCAAGATGATTGATGATGTTCTCTTATTTTCGCGCGTTAATCTGTATTAATATTAACACTCCCTCTCGAAAATAGAGAACTATGTATGTAAGTCTTTAATCTAATAAAGTATTATCGTGTCCGTCAACTATTCAGATAACATTAGTTACGCCCATAAGGTCTCTGAAACGTTGAAATAAAGTCTTTCCTAATGCTTTAGTTAATAGGTCTGCTACCATCTGGTCTGTAGGACAATGTTCCAAGGTGATTTCGGAATTGTCGACCTTTTCACGAATGAAATGATGCTTGATGTCGATATGCTTCGTTCTGGAATGATACTTTGGATTCTTGGATAAGGCTATTGCTCCTTGGTTGTCCTCTTTGATGATTGTACTTTCTTCTTGAACAAAGTTGAGATCATGAAGTAATGCACGTAACCACACTGCTTCTTGACATGCAAGGGATGCTGCAACATATTCGGCTTCTGTTGAAGATAAAGCCACGGTACTTTGTCGTTTACTAGCCCAGCTAATAATTCCACCACACAAAGAAAATAGATATCCCGACTGAGATCTCCGTCCATTTGGGTTACTACCCCAATCAGCGTCAACAAATCCAGATACTCGTACTGTATCTAGCTTAGAACCATCGAATTTAATTCCATAATCCATTGTTCCTTTAATGTAACGCAGGATTCGCTTTGCTAGTTTCCAATGTTCAAGGCCTGGATTTGAACAGAATTGACTAACCACTCCTAAAGCATGTGCAAGGTCAGGTCTTGTACCAGTTACTGCATAGGTCAGACTACCAACAAGTGCTTGATACTTGGTCTTCTCTATCGGATCTCCCTAATTTGGCAATAACTTTGTGCTTTGATCAAGAGGAGTTGAGACTGGTTTGCAATTCTCCATTCCAAACTTCTTTAGTAAGCTTGTGAGATACTTGGTTTGATGCAGCAGCATGAGCTTCTTGTTTCGTTTGCGTTCGATCTGGATTGCAAGACAGTAGTGGACTTCTCCAAGATCTTTCATTTCAAATCGGCTCTTCAAAGCTTCTTTCTCTCTGCGCAACATCTTCTTGCTGTTAATTGCTATTAATAAGTCATCAACGTACAAGGCTACCAACATGAAACTGTCTCCCTCTCGCTTTATGTCGAGACATGGGTCGGACTTGCACTGTATATACCCTGAATTCTTGAGAAATTCGTCGATTGTATTGTACCAACATCTAGATGCTTGCTTTAGACCATAGATGCTTTTGTTCAACTTGCAAACCAAATGTTCTTGGCCTTTCTCAACATACCCTTCAGGCTGCGTCATGTAGATTTCTTCTTGCAATTCTCCGTTAAGAAATGCTGTGGAAACATCCATTTGATGAACTTCTAAGTTCAACTGATTTGCTAATGCGAGGATCGTACGGATTGATGTGTAACGTGCTACAGGAGAAAATGTTTCCTCGTAGTCTAGACCAGCTTCTTGTGAAAAACCTTTTGCAACAAGACGGGCTTTATGTCGCTCAATAGATCCATCAGCATTGTATTTCACTTTGAAAACCCACCGACAATCAACTGCATTGCGTCCTTCCGGGAGTGGTACAAGTGTCCAAGTGTTATTCTTTACGAGAGATGAGTATTCATTGTCGAGAGCTTCTTTCCATTGTGCTTTATCAGGTGAAGTTAAAGCTGCTTCAAGTGTTGTAGGCTCTTCAGAAATACCCTCTGTACTGCTACATGCAGCATTGTGTTTCCACCAATCACCAGTGATTGCACCATCTCTATAGGGTGGCATTCTACTTCGCTCTGAACGGCGTGGCAATTGTTCTGACTCTTCTTGATGGTTGTCAGTTTCTTGTACTTCAGTTTCTTCTTCAGCATCGTCATTGGTAACTACACTTTGATCTTCATTTACTGGCTCCTCTGGAAAATCTCCTGCCGCTCGCTTGTCAGCTTCTTGTTGGTTGCTTTCCTCAGCAGCATCCTGGCGAATTACACTTTGTTGTTTCTCTGGCTCTTCTGGCGACTCTTCTTCCATTGCTTGTTCTTGGTTGTCAGGTGCACGTTCCAAACTCTTGGTGTACTGTGGTGCTCTGACACGTTCGTCAAAGTTATTCTCCTCAAACAGGACATCTCTGGATAAATGCACTTTTCTTGCTTTAGGATCCCATAGTCTATATGCTTTGCTTTCGAGGCTATATCCAATGAAAATGCATTTCTTTGATTTAGCGTCCCACTTCTTTCTGGTTTCTTTGGCGATGTGCATGTAAGCGTTGCACCCAAAAACTTTCAAATTTGAAATATCTGCTTTCTTGCCCATGAAACTCTCGCAAGGGGTCATATTCGCCACTGCAACGGTTGGACTACGATTTCTAAGCATAACTGCAGTTGCCACAGCTTCACCCCAGTACCCATAATCAAGTCCTACATTGTGCATCATTGATCTTGCTGCTTCTTGTATGGTTCTGTTCATTCTCTCGGCGACTCCATTCTGCTGTGGTGTTCGAGGAATGGTCAACTGCCTCTGGATTCCTTTCTTGCGGAGGTAGTCAACAAATACTTTCGAGGTGTATTCTCCACCATTATCTGAACGCAAGATCTTGATATTCTTTCCAGTCACATTCGTAACCATTGCTTCATACTCCTTGAATTTCTCAAAGACTTGATCTTTATGTTTCATGAAGTAGACTGCTGTGAATCTGGACTTATCATCAATGAATGTTACGAAGTAACGATTTCCTCCATGACTCTTCGTTTGCATGGGACCACAAACATCGCTATGAACAATCCCTAGGATTTCGGTTGCTCGAGTTGCTTGTTCTTTAGGAAATGACATCCTGTTTTGCTTGCCCTTCGCACAACCATCGCAAAACGTTGATTCTTGTGAAGACTTGAATTTCAAACCCTGGACAAGTTCCTCGTCTCGTAGCTTCCTCAGGTTCTTTAAGCCCAAATGTCCGTATCTTTGGTGCCATAAATGTTCTGAGCACTCTCCGGTAGCAGCGTTGACATTATGTGACTTTTCCTTCACTTCAAGGACATCAAGAACGAAGAGGTTATCACTCACTTTACCAGAACCCACCAGATTTCCACTCTTGTCTATGATGACACACTTTTGCTGATCAAACGACATAGCATGTCCTTTCTTGGTGATGGCACTAACAGAAAACAGATTTTTGGCTAGGTCTGGCACATACAAAACATCTTGTAATTCAGCTTGCTTGTAATTCTCGCCAACTTTGACTTGTAAACAAACTGACCCTTTTCCAAGTGCTTCTATTACTCGGTTGTCTCCTAAGCGTACTTTCTCTGGAGTAGCAAATTCGACATAATCTTCCATTGAATCCTTTTGATGAGACATGTGCTGTGAAGCGCCTGAATCTATATACCACGTCGAACTGTTGTTGCATTGGCATGTTTGGAACTCCAAAATAAAGTGTGTTGTTCCACGGTAACAGTAGATTTACTCGCACAAGACGCATTGGCTTGAGTTCCTTTCTTTTCTTCAGATTGAACTTTCTTCGGTTTCCGGCAATCTCTAGCCCAATGTCCTAGCATCCCACAATTGTAGCATTTCCCTTTCTTCTTACCTTTAGGCTTTTCGTGTTGTTTACCTTTCGATGCGAGAAGAGCTTTCTCTGTATTGTCAACAGGAAGAGAAATTTCTTTACGCTTGTGTTCTTCATGAAGCAATCTTGCAGTGACGAATTCCAGTTTTACTGTCGTGGCAATAGAAGCGTTCCTAAAATAATTGTGCAGTTGTATTCCTCACGTTGAACAATTCATTTGATGAAAATATTGCTAAACTTCCTGTTTTGAATTCTGTTTCGAATTTGATTGGTGTTTGGCAAATAATCCTTTTTCTTATTGGTTATTCAAAAACCAGGAACCAATCAAATTCAAAACAGGAAGTTTAGCAATAATAAAAAGGAAGTTCATCAAATGAATTGATCAATTTGAACAAATGAATTGCACAATTATTTTAGGAACGCTTCTATTGCCACGACAGTAAATCCTCAGCGCGAGACTCCAAAGCCATGATTAAATTATTATACGAATCAGGAAGACTACATAACAACGTCGCAACTTGATCATCTTCGGAAATTGGAGCGCCTACAGCCTCAAGTTGTTCTGCCAAAGCTTTCAACTTGTTGATATGCTCCGTCATCGTATCGTTCTCGGCCATTGTCATTGTAAAATACCTCTTACGCAGAAATAACTTATTCGCTAACGATTTTACCTCGTAGTGGCTTTCCAGTTTACACCAGGCTTCCTTTGAAGTGTTCGCAGATCGAACCAACGCTAGTTGTTCATCTCCCAGAGATAAACAAATCGTCGCTAGCGCTTTACGGGCACGTCGTTGAAATTGTCGTCGTTGAGCTTCAGTAGTTCCTTCTTCGGCAGGTTCTACCTCATCGCCAGTCACGATGCCCCAAAGATCCTTGTCTTCAAGAACCATTTGCATTTTGAATTTCCACAAATGAAAATTCGTTCCATTGAACTTCTCGATGCGAGACAGCGCCGTTTCTTCGTTTGAAGCCATGCCAACATTCTCAGGTTACTTTCGCAAATAATAAATGTCGTACATCCAAGTTGCCCAAACTTAGCTCTGGGCCCATAACCTGTTAAAGTATACGTTTAACAGTGTAGAAAACGCGTGACGCTTGAATGGACTACATGATGTATAAACTTTAATAGAAACAACTGAGAGTTCAATCTATATGTCTAGTACATAAGATAACTACAACAACAGGAAGTAAGCCCCTCAGAGAGCGTCTGGATAAATAACTATCTGTCAAGATGATTGATGATGTTCTCTTATTTTCGCGCGTTAATCTGTATTAATATTAACACTCCCTCTCGAAAATAGAGAACTATGTATGTAAGTCTTTAATCTAATAAAGTATTATCGTGTCCGTCAACTATTCAGATAACATTAGTTACGCCCATAAGGTCTCTGAAACGTTGAAATAAAGTCTTTCCTAATGCTTTAGTTAATAGGTCTGCTACCATCTGGTCTGTAGGACAATGTTCCAAGGTGATTTCGGAATTGTCGACCTTTTCACGAATGAAATGATGCTTGATGTCGATATGCTTCGTTCTGGAATGATACTTTGGATTCTTGGATAAGGCTATTGCTCCTTGGTTGTCCTCTTTGATGATTGTACTTTCTTCTTGAACAAAGTTGAGATCATGAAGTAATGCACGTAACCACACTGCTTCTTGACATGCAAGGGATGCTGCAACATATTCGGCTTCTGTTGAAGATAAAGCCACGGTACTTTGTCGTTTACTAGCCCAGCTAATAATTCCACCACACAAAGAAAATAGATATCCCGACTGAGATCTCCGTCCATTTGGGTTACTACCCCAATCAGCGTCAACAAATCCAGATACTCGTACTGTATCTAGCTTAGAACCATCGAATTTAATTCCATAATCCATTGTTCCTTTAATGTAACGCAGGATTCGCTTTGCTAGTTTCCAATGTTCAAGGCCTGGATTTGAACAGAATTGACTAACCACTCCTAAAGCATGTGCAAGGTCAGGTCTTGTACCAGTTACTGCATAGGTCAGACTACCAACAAGTGCTTGATACTTGGTCTTCTCTATCGGATCTCCCTAATTTGGCAATAACTTTGTGCTTTGATCAAGAGGAGTTGAGACTGGTTTGCAATTCTCCATTCCAAACTTCTTTAGTAAGCTTGTGAGATACTTGGTTTGATGCAGCAGCATGAGCTTCTTGTTTCGTTTGCGTTCGATCTGGATTGCAAGACAGTAGTGGACTTCTCCAAGATCTTTCATTTCAAATCGGCTCTTCAAAGCTTCTTTCTCTCTGCGCAACATCTTCTTGCTGTTAATTGCTATTAATAAGTCATCAACGTACAAGGCTACCAACATGAAACTGTCTCCCTCTCGCTTTATGTCGAGACATGGGTCGGACTTGCACTGTATATACCCTGAATTCTTGAGAAATTCGTCGATTGTATTGTACCAACATCTAGATGCTTGCTTTAGACCATAGATGCTTTTGTTCAACTTGCAAACCAAATGTTCTTGGCCTTTCTCAACATACCCTTCAGGCTGCGTCATGTAGATTTCTTCTTGCAATTCTCCGTTAAGAAATGCTGTGGAAACATCCATTTGATGAACTTCTAAGTTCAACTGATTTGCTAATGCGAGGATCGTACGGATTGATGTGTAACGTGCTACAGGAGAAAATGTTTCCTCGTAGTCTAGACCAGCTTCTTGTGAAAAACCTTTTGCAACAAGACGGGCTTTATGTCGCTCAATAGATCCATCAGCATTGTATTTCACTTTGAAAACCCACCGACAATCAACTGCATTGCGTCCTTCCGGGAGTGGTACAAGTGTCCAAGTGTTATTCTTTACGAGAGATGAGTATTCATTGTCGAGAGCTTCTTTCCATTGTGCTTTATCAGGTGAAGTTAAAGCTGCTTCAAGTGTTGTAGGCTCTTCAGAAATACCCTCTGTACTGCTACATGCAGCATTGTGTTTCCACCAATCACCAGTGATTGCACCATCTCTATAGGGTGGCATTCTACTTCGCTCTGAACGGCGTGGCAATTGTTCTGACTCTTCTTGATGGTTGTCAGTTTCTTGTACTTCAGTTTCTTCTTCAGCATCGTCATTGGTAACTACACTTTGATCTTCATTTACTGGCTCCTCTGGAAAATCTCCTGCCGCTCGCTTGTCAGCTTCTTGTTGGTTGCTTTCCTCAGCAGCATCCTGGCGAATTACACTTTGTTGTTTCTCTGGCTCTTCTGGCGACTCTTCTTCCATTGCTTGTTCTTGGTTGTCAGGTGCACGTTCCAAACTCTTGGTGTACTGTGGTGCTCTGACACGTTCGTCAAAGTTATTCTCCTCAAACAGGACATCTCTGGATAAATGCACTTTTCTTGCTTTAGGATCCCATAGTCTATATGCTTTGCTTTCGAGGCTATATCCAATGAAAATGCATTTCTTTGATTTAGCGTCCCACTTCTTTCTGGTTTCTTTGGCGATGTGCATGTAAGCGTTGCACCCAAAAACTTTCAAATTTGAAATATCTGCTTTCTTGCCCATGAAACTCTCGCAAGGGGTCATATTCGCCACTGCAACGGTTGGACTACGATTTCTAAGCATAACTGCAGTTGCCACAGCTTCACCCCAGTACCCATAATCAAGTCCTACATTGTGCATCATTGATCTTGCTGCTTCTTGTATGGTTCTGTTCATTCTCTCGGCGACTCCATTCTGCTGTGGTGTTCGAGGAATGGTCAACTGCCTCTGGATTCCTTTCTTGCGGAGGTAGTCAACAAATACTTTCGAGGTGTATTCTCCACCATTATCTGAACGCAAGATCTTGATATTCTTTCCAGTCACATTCGTAACCATTGCTTCATACTCCTTGAATTTCTCAAAGACTTGATCTTTATGTTTCATGAAGTAGACTGCTGTGAATCTGGACTTATCATCAATGAATGTTACGAAGTAACGATTTCCTCCATGACTCTTCGTTTGCATGGGACCACAAACATCGCTATGAACAATCCCTAGGATTTCGGTTGCTCGAGTTGCTTGTTCTTTAGGAAATGACATCCTGTTTTGCTTGCCCTTCGCACAACCATCGCAAAACGTTGATTCTTGTGAAGACTTGAATTTCAAACCCTGGACAAGTTCCTCGTCTCGTAGCTTCCTCAGGTTCTTTAAGCCCAAATGTCCGTATCTTTGGTGCCATAAATGTTCTGAGCACTCTCCGGTAGCAGCGTTGACATTATGTGACTTTTCCTTCACTTCAAGGACATCAAGAACGAAGAGGTTATCACTCACTTTACCAGAACCCACCAGATTTCCACTCTTGTCTATGATGACACACTTTTGCTGATCAAACGACATAGCATGTCCTTTCTTGGTGATGGCACTAACAGAAAACAGATTTTTGGCTAGGTCTGGCACATACAAAACATCTTGTAATTCAGCTTGCTTGTAATTCTCGCCAACTTTGACTTGTAAACAAACTGACCCTTTTCCAAGTGCTTCTATTACTCGGTTGTCTCCTAAGCGTACTTTCTCTGGAGTAGCAAATTCGACATAATCTTCCATTGAATCCTTTTGATGAGACATGTGCTGTGAAGCGCCTGAATCTATATACCACGTCGAACTGTTGTTGCATTGGCATGTTTGGAACTCCAAAATAAAGTGTGTTGTTCCACGGTAACAGTAGATTTACTCGCACAAGACGCATTGGCTTGAGTTCCTTTCTTTTCTTCAGATTGAACTTTCTTCGGTTTCCGGCAATCTCTAGCCCAATGTCCTAGCATCCCACAATTGTAGCATTTCCCTTTCTTCTTACCTTTAGGCTTTTCGTGTTGTTTACCTTTCGATGCGAGAAGAGCTTTCTCTGTATTGTCAACAGGAAGAGAAATTTCTTTACGCTTGTGTTCTTCATGAAGCAATCTTGCAGTGACGAATTCCAGTTTTACTGTCGTGGCAATAGAAGCGTTCCTAAAATAATTGTGCAGTTGTATTCCTCACGTTGAACAATTCATTTGATGAAAATATTGCTAAACTTCCTGTTTTGAATTCTGTTTCGAATTTGATTGGTGTTTGGCAAATAATCCTTTTTCTTATTGGTTATTCAAAAACCAGGAACCAATCAAATTCAAAACAGGAAGTTTAGCAATAATAAAAAGGAAGTTCATCAAATGAATTGATCAATTTGAACAAATGAATTGCACAATTATTTTAGGAACGCTTCTATTGCCACGACAGTAAATCCTCAGCGCGAGACTCCAAAGCCATGATTAAATTATTATACGAATCAGGAAGACTACATAACAACGTCGCAACTTGATCATCTTCGGAAATTGGAGCGCCTACAGCCTCAAGTTGTTCTGCCAAAGCTTTCAACTTGTTGATATGCTCCGTCATCGTATCGTTCTCGGCCATTGTCATTGTAAAATACCTCTTACGCAGAAATAACTTATTCGCTAACGATTTTACCTCGTAGTGGCTTTCCAGTTTACACCAGGCTTCCTTTGAAGTGTTCGCAGATCGAACCAACGCTAGTTGTTCATCTCCCAGAGATAAACAAATCGTCGCTAGCGCTTTACGGGCACGTCGTTGAAATTGTCGTCGTTGAGCTTCAGTAGTTCCTTCTTCGGCAGGTTCTACCTCATCGCCAGTCACGATGCCCCAAAGATCCTTGTCTTCAAGAACCATTTGCATTTTGAATTTCCACAAATGAAAATTCGTTCCATTGAACTTCTCGATGCGAGACAGCGCCGTTTCTTCGTTTGAAGCCATGCCAACATTCTCAGGTTACTTTCGCAAATAATAAATGTCGTACATCCAAGTTGCCCAAACTTAGCTCTGGGCCCATAACCTGTTAAAGTATACGTTTAACAGTGTAGAAAACGCGTGACGCTTGAATGGACTACATGATGTATAAACTTTAATAGAAACAACTGAGAGTTCAATCTATATGTCTAGTACATAAGATAACTACAACAACAGGAAGTAAGCCCCTCAGAGAGCGTCTGGATAAATAACTATCTGTCAAGATGATTGATGATGTTCTCTTATTTTCGCGCGTTAATCTGTATTAATATTAACACTCCCTCTCGAAAATAGAGAACTATGTATGTAAGTCTTTAATCTAATAAAGTATTATCGTGTCCGTCAACTATTCAGATAACATTAGTTACGCCCATAAGGTCTCTGAAACGTTGAAATAAAGTCTTTCCTAATGCTTTAGTTAATAGGTCTGCTACCATCTGGTCTGTAGGACAATGTTCCAAGGTGATTTCGGAATTGTCGACCTTTTCACGAATGAAATGATGCTTGATGTCGATATGCTTCGTTCTGGAATGATACTTTGGATTCTTGGATAAGGCTATTGCTCCTTGGTTGTCCTCTTTGATGATTGTACTTTCTTCTTGAACAAAGTTGAGATCATGAAGTAATGCACGTAACCACACTGCTTCTTGACATGCAAGGGATGCTGCAACATATTCGGCTTCTGTTGAAGATAAAGCCACGGTACTTTGTCGTTTACTAGCCCAGCTAATAATTCCACCACACAAAGAAAATAGATATCCCGACTGAGATCTCCGTCCATTTGGGTTACTACCCCAATCAGCGTCAACAAATCCAGATACTCGTACTGTATCTAGCTTAGAACCATCGAATTTAATTCCATAATCCATTGTTCCTTTAATGTAACGCAGGATTCGCTTTGCTAGTTTCCAATGTTCAAGGCCTGGATTTGAACAGAATTGACTAACCACTCCTAAAGCATGTGCAAGGTCAGGTCTTGTACCAGTTACTGCATAGGTCAGACTACCAACAAGTGCTTGATACTTGGTCTTCTCTATCGGATCTCCCTAATTTGGCAATAACTTTGTGCTTTGATCAAGAGGAGTTGAGACTGGTTTGCAATTCTCCATTCCAAACTTCTTTAGTAAGCTTGTGAGATACTTGGTTTGATGCAGCAGCATGAGCTTCTTGTTTCGTTTGCGTTCGATCTGGATTGCAAGACAGTAGTGGACTTCTCCAAGATCTTTCATTTCAAATCGGCTCTTCAAAGCTTCTTTCTCTCTGCGCAACATCTTCTTGCTGTTAATTGCTATTAATAAGTCATCAACGTACAAGGCTACCAACATGAAACTGTCTCCCTCTCGCTTTATGTCGAGACATGGGTCGGACTTGCACTGTATATACCCTGAATTCTTGAGAAATTCGTCGATTGTATTGTACCAACATCTAGATGCTTGCTTTAGACCATAGATGCTTTTGTTCAACTTGCAAACCAAATGTTCTTGGCCTTTCTCAACATACCCTTCAGGCTGCGTCATGTAGATTTCTTCTTGCAATTCTCCGTTAAGAAATGCTGTGGAAACATCCATTTGATGAACTTCTAAGTTCAACTGATTTGCTAATGCGAGGATCGTACGGATTGATGTGTAACGTGCTACAGGAGAAAATGTTTCCTCGTAGTCTAGACCAGCTTCTTGTGAAAAACCTTTTGCAACAAGACGGGCTTTATGTCGCTCAATAGATCCATCAGCATTGTATTTCACTTTGAAAACCCACCGACAATCAACTGCATTGCGTCCTTCCGGGAGTGGTACAAGTGTCCAAGTGTTATTCTTTACGAGAGATGAGTATTCATTGTCGAGAGCTTCTTTCCATTGTGCTTTATCAGGTGAAGTTAAAGCTGCTTCAAGTGTTGTAGGCTCTTCAGAAATACCCTCTGTACTGCTACATGCAGCATTGTGTTTCCACCAATCACCAGTGATTGCACCATCTCTATAGGGTGGCATTCTACTTCGCTCTGAACGGCGTGGCAATTGTTCTGACTCTTCTTGATGGTTGTCAGTTTCTTGTACTTCAGTTTCTTCTTCAGCATCGTCATTGGTAACTACACTTTGATCTTCATTTACTGGCTCCTCTGGAAAATCTCCTGCCGCTCGCTTGTCAGCTTCTTGTTGGTTGCTTTCCTCAGCAGCATCCTGGCGAATTACACTTTGTTGTTTCTCTGGCTCTTCTGGCGACTCTTCTTCCATTGCTTGTTCTTGGTTGTCAGGTGCACGTTCCAAACTCTTGGTGTACTGTGGTGCTCTGACACGTTCGTCAAAGTTATTCTCCTCAAACAGGACATCTCTGGATAAATGCACTTTTCTTGCTTTAGGATCCCATAGTCTATATGCTTTGCTTTCGAGGCTATATCCAATGAAAATGCATTTCTTTGATTTAGCGTCCCACTTCTTTCTGGTTTCTTTGGCGATGTGCATGTAAGCGTTGCACCCAAAAACTTTCAAATTTGAAATATCTGCTTTCTTGCCCATGAAACTCTCGCAAGGGGTCATATTCGCCACTGCAACGGTTGGACTACGATTTCTAAGCATAACTGCAGTTGCCACAGCTTCACCCCAGTACCCATAATCAAGTCCTACATTGTGCATCATTGATCTTGCTGCTTCTTGTATGGTTCTGTTCATTCTCTCGGCGACTCCATTCTGCTGTGGTGTTCGAGGAATGGTCAACTGCCTCTGGATTCCTTTCTTGCGGAGGTAGTCAACAAATACTTTCGAGGTGTATTCTCCACCATTATCTGAACGCAAGATCTTGATATTCTTTCCAGTCACATTCGTAACCATTGCTTCATACTCCTTGAATTTCTCAAAGACTTGATCTTTATGTTTCATGAAGTAGACTGCTGTGAATCTGGACTTATCATCAATGAATGTTACGAAGTAACGATTTCCTCCATGACTCTTCGTTTGCATGGGACCACAAACATCGCTATGAACAATCCCTAGGATTTCGGTTGCTCGAGTTGCTTGTTCTTTAGGAAATGACATCCTGTTTTGCTTGCCCTTCGCACAACCATCGCAAAACGTTGATTCTTGTGAAGACTTGAATTTCAAACCCTGGACAAGTTCCTCGTCTCGTAGCTTCCTCAGGTTCTTTAAGCCCAAATGTCCGTATCTTTGGTGCCATAAATGTTCTGAGCACTCTCCGGTAGCAGCGTTGACATTATGTGACTTTTCCTTCACTTCAAGGACATCAAGAACGAAGAGGTTATCACTCACTTTACCAGAACCCACCAGATTTCCACTCTTGTCTATGATGACACACTTTTGCTGATCAAACGACATAGCATGTCCTTTCTTGGTGATGGCACTAACAGAAAACAGATTTTTGGCTAGGTCTGGCACATACAAAACATCTTGTAATTCAGCTTGCTTGTAATTCTCGCCAACTTTGACTTGTAAACAAACTGACCCTTTTCCAAGTGCTTCTATTACTCGGTTGTCTCCTAAGCGTACTTTCTCTGGAGTAGCAAATTCGACATAATCTTCCATTGAATCCTTTTGATGAGACATGTGCTGTGAAGCGCCTGAATCTATATACCACGTCGAACTGTTGTTGCATTGGCATGTTTGGAACTCCAAAATAAAGTGTGTTGTTCCACGGTAACAGTAGATTTACTCGCACAAGACGCATTGGCTTGAGTTCCTTTCTTTTCTTCAGATTGAACTTTCTTCGGTTTCCGGCAATCTCTAGCCCAATGTCCTAGCATCCCACAATTGTAGCATTTCCCTTTCTTCTTACCTTTAGGCTTTTCGTGTTGTTTACCTTTCGATGCGAGAAGAGCTTTCTCTGTATTGTCAACAGGAAGAGAAATTTCTTTACGCTTGTGTTCTTCATGAAGCAATCTTGCAGTGACGAATTCCAGTTTTACTGTCGTGGCAATAGAAGCGTTCCTAAAATAATTGTGCAGTTGTATTCCTCACGTTGAACAATTCATTTGATGAAAATATTGCTAAACTTCCTGTTTTGAATTCTGTTTCGAATTTGATTGGTGTTTGGCAAATAATCCTTTTTCTTATTGGTTATTCAAAAACCAGGAACCAATCAAATTCAAAACAGGAAGTTTAGCAATAATAAAAAGGAAGTTCATCAAATGAATTGATCAATTTGAACAAATGAATTGCACAATTATTTTAGGAACGCTTCTATTGCCACGACAGTAAATCCTCAGCGCGAGACTCCAAAGCCATGATTAAATTATTATACGAATCAGGAAGACTACATAACAACGTCGCAACTTGATCATCTTCGGAAATTGGAGCGCCTACAGCCTCAAGTTGTTCTGCCAAAGCTTTCAACTTGTTGATATGCTCCGTCATCGTATCGTTCTCGGCCATTGTCATTGTAAAATACCTCTTACGCAGAAATAACTTATTCGCTAACGATTTTACCTCGTAGTGGCTTTCCAGTTTACACCAGGCTTCCTTTGAAGTGTTCGCAGATCGAACCAACGCTAGTTGTTCATCTCCCAGAGATAAACAAATCGTCGCTAGCGCTTTACGGGCACGTCGTTGAAATTGTCGTCGTTGAGCTTCAGTAGTTCCTTCTTCGGCAGGTTCTACCTCATCGCCAGTCACGATGCCCCAAAGATCCTTGTCTTCAAGAACCATTTGCATTTTGAATTTCCACAAATGAAAATTCGTTCCATTGAACTTCTCGATGCGAGACAGCGCCGTTTCTTCGTTTGAAGCCATGCCAACATTCTCAGGTTACTTTCGCAAATAATAAATGTCGTACATCCAAGTTGCCCAAACTTAGCTCTGGGCCCATAACCTGTTAAAGTATACGTTTAACAGTGTAGAAAACGCGTGACGCTTGAATGGACTACATGATGTATAAACTTTAATAGAAACAACTGAGAGTTCAATCTATATGTCTAGTACATAAGATAACTACAACAACAGGAAGTAAGCCCCTCAGAGAGCGTCTGGATAAATAACTATCTGTCAAGATGATTGATGATGTTCTCTTATTTTCGCGCGTTAATCTGTATTAATATTAACACTCCCTCTCGAAAATAGAGAACTATGTATGTAAGTCTTTAATCTAATAAAGTATTATCGTGTCCGTCAACTATTCAGATAACATTAGTTACGCCCATAAGGTCTCTGAAACGTTGAAATAAAGTCTTTCCTAATGCTTTAGTTAATAGGTCTGCTACCATCTGGTCTGTAGGACAATGTTCCAAGGTGATTTCGGAATTGTCGACCTTTTCACGAATGAAATGATGCTTGATGTCGATATGCTTCGTTCTGGAATGATACTTTGGATTCTTGGATAAGGCTATTGCTCCTTGGTTGTCCTCTTTGATGATTGTACTTTCTTCTTGAACAAAGTTGAGATCATGAAGTAATGCACGTAACCACACTGCTTCTTGACATGCAAGGGATGCTGCAACATATTCGGCTTCTGTTGAAGATAAAGCCACGGTACTTTGTCGTTTACTAGCCCAGCTAATAATTCCACCACACAAAGAAAATAGATATCCCGACTGAGATCTCCGTCCATTTGGGTTACTACCCCAATCAGCGTCAACAAATCCAGATACTCGTACTGTATCTAGCTTAGAACCATCGAATTTAATTCCATAATCCATTGTTCCTTTAATGTAACGCAGGATTCGCTTTGCTAGTTTCCAATGTTCAAGGCCTGGATTTGAACAGAATTGACTAACCACTCCTAAAGCATGTGCAAGGTCAGGTCTTGTACCAGTTACTGCATAGGTCAGACTACCAACAAGTGCTTGATACTTGGTCTTCTCTATCGGATCTCCCTAATTTGGCAATAACTTTGTGCTTTGATCAAGAGGAGTTGAGACTGGTTTGCAATTCTCCATTCCAAACTTCTTTAGTAAGCTTGTGAGATACTTGGTTTGATGCAGCAGCATGAGCTTCTTGTTTCGTTTGCGTTCGATCTGGATTGCAAGACAGTAGTGGACTTCTCCAAGATCTTTCATTTCAAATCGGCTCTTCAAAGCTTCTTTCTCTCTGCGCAACATCTTCTTGCTGTTAATTGCTATTAATAAGTCATCAACGTACAAGGCTACCAACATGAAACTGTCTCCCTCTCGCTTTATGTCGAGACATGGGTCGGACTTGCACTGTATATACCCTGAATTCTTGAGAAATTCGTCGATTGTATTGTACCAACATCTAGATGCTTGCTTTAGACCATAGATGCTTTTGTTCAACTTGCAAACCAAATGTTCTTGGCCTTTCTCAACATACCCTTCAGGCTGCGTCATGTAGATTTCTTCTTGCAATTCTCCGTTAAGAAATGCTGTGGAAACATCCATTTGATGAACTTCTAAGTTCAACTGATTTGCTAATGCGAGGATCGTACGGATTGATGTGTAACGTGCTACAGGAGAAAATGTTTCCTCGTAGTCTAGACCAGCTTCTTGTGAAAAACCTTTTGCAACAAGACGGGCTTTATGTCGCTCAATAGATCCATCAGCATTGTATTTCACTTTGAAAACCCACCGACAATCAACTGCATTGCGTCCTTCCGGGAGTGGTACAAGTGTCCAAGTGTTATTCTTTACGAGAGATGAGTATTCATTGTCGAGAGCTTCTTTCCATTGTGCTTTATCAGGTGAAGTTAAAGCTGCTTCAAGTGTTGTAGGCTCTTCAGAAATACCCTCTGTACTGCTACATGCAGCATTGTGTTTCCACCAATCACCAGTGATTGCACCATCTCTATAGGGTGGCATTCTACTTCGCTCTGAACGGCGTGGCAATTGTTCTGACTCTTCTTGATGGTTGTCAGTTTCTTGTACTTCAGTTTCTTCTTCAGCATCGTCATTGGTAACTACACTTTGATCTTCATTTACTGGCTCCTCTGGAAAATCTCCTGCCGCTCGCTTGTCAGCTTCTTGTTGGTTGCTTTCCTCAGCAGCATCCTGGCGAATTACACTTTGTTGTTTCTCTGGCTCTTCTGGCGACTCTTCTTCCATTGCTTGTTCTTGGTTGTCAGGTGCACGTTCCAAACTCTTGGTGTACTGTGGTGCTCTGACACGTTCGTCAAAGTTATTCTCCTCAAACAGGACATCTCTGGATAAATGCACTTTTCTTGCTTTAGGATCCCATAGTCTATATGCTTTGCTTTCGAGGCTATATCCAATGAAAATGCATTTCTTTGATTTAGCGTCCCACTTCTTTCTGGTTTCTTTGGCGATGTGCATGTAAGCGTTGCACCCAAAAACTTTCAAATTTGAAATATCTGCTTTCTTGCCCATGAAACTCTCGCAAGGGGTCATATTCGCCACTGCAACGGTTGGACTACGATTTCTAAGCATAACTGCAGTTGCCACAGCTTCACCCCAGTACCCATAATCAAGTCCTACATTGTGCATCATTGATCTTGCTGCTTCTTGTATGGTTCTGTTCATTCTCTCGGCGACTCCATTCTGCTGTGGTGTTCGAGGAATGGTCAACTGCCTCTGGATTCCTTTCTTGCGGAGGTAGTCAACAAATACTTTCGAGGTGTATTCTCCACCATTATCTGAACGCAAGATCTTGATATTCTTTCCAGTCACATTCGTAACCATTGCTTCATACTCCTTGAATTTCTCAAAGACTTGATCTTTATGTTTCATGAAGTAGACTGCTGTGAATCTGGACTTATCATCAATGAATGTTACGAAGTAACGATTTCCTCCATGACTCTTCGTTTGCATGGGACCACAAACATCGCTATGAACAATCCCTAGGATTTCGGTTGCTCGAGTTGCTTGTTCTTTAGGAAATGACATCCTGTTTTGCTTGCCCTTCGCACAACCATCGCAAAACGTTGATTCTTGTGAAGACTTGAATTTCAAACCCTGGACAAGTTCCTCGTCTCGTAGCTTCCTCAGGTTCTTTAAGCCCAAATGTCCGTATCTTTGGTGCCATAAATGTTCTGAGCACTCTCCGGTAGCAGCGTTGACATTATGTGACTTTTCCTTCACTTCAAGGACATCAAGAACGAAGAGGTTATCACTCACTTTACCAGAACCCACCAGATTTCCACTCTTGTCTATGATGACACACTTTTGCTGATCAAACGACATAGCATGTCCTTTCTTGGTGATGGCACTAACAGAAAACAGATTTTTGGCTAGGTCTGGCACATACAAAACATCTTGTAATTCAGCTTGCTTGTAATTCTCGCCAACTTTGACTTGTAAACAAACTGACCCTTTTCCAAGTGCTTCTATTACTCGGTTGTCTCCTAAGCGTACTTTCTCTGGAGTAGCAAATTCGACATAATCTTCCATTGAATCCTTTTGATGAGACATGTGCTGTGAAGCGCCTGAATCTATATACCACGTCGAACTGTTGTTGCATTGGCATGTTTGGAACTCCAAAATAAAGTGTGTTGTTCCACGGTAACAGTAGATTTACTCGCACAAGACGCATTGGCTTGAGTTCCTTTCTTTTCTTCAGATTGAACTTTCTTCGGTTTCCGGCAATCTCTAGCCCAATGTCCTAGCATCCCACAATTGTAGCATTTCCCTTTCTTCTTACCTTTAGGCTTTTCGTGTTGTTTACCTTTCGATGCGAGAAGAGCTTTCTCTGTATTGTCAACAGGAAGAGAAATTTCTTTACGCTTGTGTTCTTCATGAAGCAATCTTGCAGTGACGAATTCCAGTTTTACTGTCGTGGCAATAGAAGCGTTCCTAAAATAATTGTGCAGTTGTATTCCTCACGTTGAACAATTCATTTGATGAAAATATTGCTAAACTTCCTGTTTTGAATTCTGTTTCGAATTTGATTGGTGTTTGGCAAATAATCCTTTTTCTTATTGGTTATTCAAAAACCAGGAACCAATCAAATTCAAAACAGGAAGTTTAGCAATAATAAAAAGGAAGTTCATCAAATGAATTGATCAATTTGAACAAATGAATTGCACAATTATTTTAGGAACGCTTCTATTGCCACGACAGTAAATCCTCAGCGCGAGACTCCAAAGCCATGATTAAATTATTATACGAATCAGGAAGACTACATAACAACGTCGCAACTTGATCATCTTCGGAAATTGGAGCGCCTACAGCCTCAAGTTGTTCTGCCAAAGCTTTCAACTTGTTGATATGCTCCGTCATCGTATCGTTCTCGGCCATTGTCATTGTAAAATACCTCTTACGCAGAAATAACTTATTCGCTAACGATTTTACCTCGTAGTGGCTTTCCAGTTTACACCAGGCTTCCTTTGAAGTGTTCGCAGATCGAACCAACGCTAGTTGTTCATCTCCCAGAGATAAACAAATCGTCGCTAGCGCTTTACGGGCACGTCGTTGAAATTGTCGTCGTTGAGCTTCAGTAGTTCCTTCTTCGGCAGGTTCTACCTCATCGCCAGTCACGATGCCCCAAAGATCCTTGTCTTCAAGAACCATTTGCATTTTGAATTTCCACAAATGAAAATTCGTTCCATTGAACTTCTCGATGCGAGACAGCGCCGTTTCTTCGTTTGAAGCCATGCCAACATTCTCAGGTTACTTTCGCAAATAATAAATGTCGTACATCCAAGTTGCCCAAACTTAGCTCTGGGCCCATAACCTGTTAAAGTATACGTTTAACAGTGTAGAAAACGCGTGACGCTTGAATGGACTACATGATGTATAAACTTTAATAGAAACAACTGAGAGTTCAATCTATATGTCTAGTACATAAGATAACTACAACAACAGGAAGTAAGCCCCTCAGAGTATGGTGTTCCATCCCCGCCAAAAATACATTTTGCTTGTCAACATTCAAGTTTCGCTTGCAACAACCATATTCGTTAATCAACAATGAACATTAACTAGTGCAACAATGGATTATGTATCACGAACAATCAACTTTGTAATCCATTATCGAAGTTCGTGATTCAACAGCGAATTTCGCAATGCGATATCGAAGTTTGAAACGCGATACTCAATTTCGTGATTCAACAATCAACTTTGCGACGCGATACTCAATTTCGTGATTCAACAATCAACTTTGCGACACGATATTGAAGTTCGTTGGTCAACATTTGACATTGAAACGCGATACTCAATTTCGTGATTCAACAGTTAACATTTAATCACAATATCAGGCAACCATATCAACATAATATGTCAGCATTAAAGTTCGTTACACGACATTGAACGTCGCAACGAAATGTTGAACTTTCATTGCGACCGCGAGCCAAACTCCGCCAAAAACAATTAGTGCGACAAATATCATTACGCTGAAGTGACGTCAGCATATATTAACACTGTACGAGGTTAAAGCTGGGTTAAAGTCATGGCGGATTTAGATTTGGCGAGTGTGAATCGGCTAGTAAATGATCTACTGGCAAGATTAGATCAGATGTCTGATCTTGGAGACATGGAACATATTTTGATGAGGCTAGATATGTTAAATAGAATGCTGGTGAACCTAAATGTTAGCCAGCATATTGTGGACATGGTCGGTTCCCTTTGTGATGTCGTACGTTCGAATGGTATAGGCACAAATGAAGGAATCGACACTGTCTTATCAAGAACAGGCAGACGTGGAAGACCATCATTCGAAATACCCGTGGATCAACTTGCGTACTTATTGGAACAAGGCTTTCGAGTCGCGGACATCAGTTGTATTCTTGGAGTAAGTAAAAAAGGGAACCGACCATGTCCACAATATGCTGGCTAACATTTAGGTTCACCAGCATTCTATTTAACATATCTAGCCTCATCAAAATATGTTCCATGTCTCCAAGATCAGACATCTGATCTAATCTTGCCAGTAGATCATTTACTAGCCGATTCACACTCGCCAAATCTAAATCCGCCATGACTTTAACCCAGCTTTAACCTCGTACAGTGTTAATATATGCTGACGTCACTTCAGCGTAATGATATTTGTCGCACTAATTGTTTTTGGCGGAGTTTGGCTCGCGGTCGCAATGAAAGTTCAACATTTCGTTGCGACGTTCAATGTCGTGTAACGAACTTTAATGCTGACATATTATGTTGATATGGTTGCCTGATATTGTGATTAAATGTTAACTGTTGAATCACGAAATTGAGTATCGCGTTTCAATGTCAAATGTTGACCAACGAACTTCAATATCGTGTCGCAAAGTTGATTGTTGAATCACGAAATTGAGTATCGCGTCGCAAAGTTGATTGTTGAATCACGAAATTGAGTATCGCGTTTCAAACTTCGATATCGCATTGCGAAATTCGCTGTTGAATCACGAACTTCGATAATGGATTACAAAGTTGATTGTTCGTGATACATAATCCATTGTTGCACTAGTTAATGTTCATTGTTGATTAACGAATATGGTTGTTGCAAGCGAAACTTGAATGTTGACAAGCAAAATGTATTTTTGGCGGGGATGGAACACCATATCAGAGAGCGTCTGGATAAATAAATATCTGTCAAGATGATTGATGATGTTCTCTTATTTTCGCGCGTTAATCTGTATTAATATTAACAGGAAGGACGCCATATTTTTTTTACATTTGGCGTTTGGCGTGCGTAGTGCATTATTTGTTAAATAATCCATTCCTTATTTAATAAATAATACATTATTTGCTAAATAATGTGTTCCTTATTTAATAAATAATACATATGCTAAATAATCCGTTCCTTATTTAATAAATAATACATTATATGCTAAATAATCAACTCCTTATTTACAAATAATAAACGGATTATTTAGGCGTAAACATACATTGTTTCTAAATAATGAATTATTTGAATAAGTAATGAAAACATGAACGCATATTTGCCGTAAATATTTTTTTTACATTTGGCGCCCCATACTTTTCGTGCTGGCGCGTTTGACTTCGCTACAGAAGTATACTGAATTGTGCTTTATAATGGTCTTCGTTACACCAGCAGTGTTTGGCAGACCTCCGCTTCTTGTTTATGGTGTAAAAGTACCAGCTTCTTTGTGACCTCTGGTAATTCTCAAAAGGCAGTCGTTGGCAAGTAAGTACAAAGTACAAACAGAAATATTTTTATTTTATATTATTTTTATTTTATTTAACCTTACCAAATATATATATATATATATATATATATATATATATATATATATATATCTTCATACATACATATATTATGTATATATATATATATATATATATATATATATATATATATATATATATATATATATATATATATATATATATATATATACAGTATATACCATGTATATATATATATATATATATATATATATATATATATATATATATATATATATATATATATATACTGTATTTAAATATATAAATATTACCAGGGTTAAATCACGTTGGCCTGAAAAACAGAGAAAAATCTTCTCGACGTTTCGAGCGAAGGCCCTTCGTCAGGAGAAATTAGTAAACAACTCACATGTGGTCACGCGTATTTATAGCAGAGCTACAATGGGAATCACGTGAACACATGTAAGCCAATAAAAACAAAGTAAACAAATAAATTAATATGTAATTTTAGCCTGTCTGCAGGTGCTGACCCAATTTGTGGGTCAGCTACCTGCAAATAGGCAAAGAAACAGGTTATAAATCACTATTTACATCATCAGGAAAAGGTTAAGGAAAAGGTGTGGAATATGGTGGTGGAGTGAGCTAAATGAAAGAGAATCGCTCATTGAGGCCGTGAGGGTGAATGGTACCAAGTTTGTAAATGAGACGCATTTCTTGTTTACGACGAGTATCGTTACAACCTGTAATGGGCTGAATGGCACAGATTTTCATGTTGGAAAAGGAGTGGTTGGCACTGTTGAAGTGCCTGGCAACAGGTTTGTTTTGCACATTGTTTTTGACATCACGAAGGTGTTCAACAAACCTGTCACCTAAACGTCTTCCAGTTTCTCCGATGTAAAGCATGGGACATTTACTGCAAGAAATACAGTAAATGAGGTTGGAGGAAGTGCAAGTGAAACTGTGGGTTATGTTGAACCTACATTTTGGAGCCGAAATTGAAATTAAGAAGTCTAAATATTTACAGGTGTTGCACCTGCTACGACAGCAAGAGCTGGTGCCAACATGTGATACCAAGGCTTGCTGCAGTGAGCTGTGAACAACGTTTTCCCGGATGTTTTTGCTATGCCGAAAAGATACTAGGGGTTTCTCAGAGAAAATGGAAGATGTTTCTGGGTCATTTTTAATGAGGTCGAAATTGCGGCTAATGATGTCCTTTACTTTGAAATTGAAGGGATGAAAAGTGAGAACTAGAGGTACTTTTTCATTAGAAATGGTAGCCAAAGGTTCGCTTAAGGTGTCTGAACGGGAAATGTTGGAGACCTTGTGTAAGGCAGTGTCTAAGAGGTGGGAAGGATAACCGCGATTAACAAAAAAGTTTCTCATTTCCAAACATTTGGCATTGAAATCGTCATCTTCACTGCAGAGGCGGCGAAGACGAAGAAATTGAGAGAAAGGAATGGAAGTTTTGGTGTGTTTAGGATGATGAGAGGAGAAGAGGAGGTAGCTATGAGAGTCAGTGGTCTTGTAAAAGACAGAAGTGCTCAGCTTATTACCATTAATGGAGATGAGAATATCTAAGAACGACACACTAGTCTCACTGATCTCCCATGTGAACTGGAGTGCTGGGTGGAAGTCATTAACATAGTTAATGAAGCTAACCAGGTCAGCGCGCGAACATGATGCAGTGCCTAAGCAATCATCAGTGAACCGACCATAGTAGTCAGGTAGGAAACCAGTGTATTGTTCAAAGATTTGTTTTTCCACATAACCAACAAATAAGTTGGCATAGTTAGGGCCCATTTTGGTACCCGTGGCTACATCACTAACTTGTTGGTAATGCTCACCATCAAATGAAAAATTGTTGAAGGTGAGCACTAACTCGGCCAGGCGTAACAAAGTAGTGGTCGATGGCTCTCGAGTTGTGCGTTGATCAAAGAAATATTTAAGTGCTTGAAGACCATCGTGATGCGGGATGACAGTGTAGAGTGATTTGACATCCATGGTGAAGATGAAATGATGTGAACCCTGAAAACTAATGTGGTCACAAATTTCCAGAGCATGTTTGGTGTCCTTGATGTAAGAAGGTAAATTATTAACCAAGGGCGCCATGATGTGGTCAAGGTAGGATGAAATGGCTTGGGTAGGGCAACCACAAGCAGACACTATAGGTCTACCTGGGTTGTAGGGTTTGTGAATTTTGGGAAGGAAGTACATGACAGGTGTGCGTGGAGTGGTGGTTAGGAGATTGCTTGCTGTATCAGGCAATTCCCCAGTGGTGATGAGGTTGTTGATGGTGGATCGAATGGTGGTGTTGTGTTGGGATGTCAAATCACCATCAACTCTGCTGTAAAAAGCAGTGTCGTATATATATATATATATATATATATATATATATATATATATATATATATATATGTAATGTTTACAACACGAGCGGCCGTGTTGTATTGAATATACAATCACGAGCCGAAGGCGAGTGATTGTATATTCAATACAACAAGGACGCGAGTGTTGTAAACAACTTGTGAAATGAATAAATAGTAAAAATCCCTTTGGGATATTGAGCTGCTAATTTGCTAATTAGTTACAAGCACTAGTGGTTGTATCAGAAGAGTATACATCCACTAGTGGTTGTAACTAATTAGCATCATTGGTTTTAGTTTGTATGGGGTTTACAGGGTATACATGTGACGTAATTACTGAAATTGGATTGGCTGCAAAACTCATGAATTAGTAATGAATTTCACAAATATATATACACACACACACACACACACACACACACACACACACACACACACACACACACACACATATATATATATATATATATATATATATATATATATATATATACATATATATATATACATGTATATATACTAAATATGGATGTTACAAAGCTGGCGGATGGTCCAAGAGTAGAGTGCTCGATACCATTAGAGGTAGAGTGTATTATAGAGGCATTACGCGTGAAACTCAGAGTAGTGATGAAAACATTCTAACTCTTTTACATATATATATATATATATATATATATATATATATATATATATATATATATATACAATGTCGACATGATATAGGTCAGCTCCCACCTTTTAGGCCCAAAAGGCCATCTAATCTCAACTCTAGTGAATTAAGTGCTTTAAAATCATTTGCGTAGCCGGAATGATATTGTCATCAAACCTGCTGACAAAGTTGGTGCTTTGGTTGTCTGGAGAGCTGATTTGTACTGTGAAGAGGCTCAAAGGCAACTAAACGACACTGCTTTTTACAGCAGAGTTGATGGTGATTTGACATCCCAACACAACACCACCATTCGATCCACCATCAACAACCTCATCACCACTGGGGAATTGCCTGATACAGCAAGCAATCTCCTAACCACCACTCCACGCACACCTGTCATGTACTTCCTTCCCAAAATTCACAAACCCAACAACCCAGGCAGACCTATAGTGTCTGCTTGTGGTTGCCCTACCCAAGCCATTTCATCCTACCTTGACCACATCATGCCACCCTTGGTTAAGAATTTACCTTCTTACATCAAGGATGCCAAACATGCTCTGAAAATTTGTGACAGCATTAGTTTCCAGGGTTCAGATCATTTCATCTTCACCATGGATGTCAAATCACTCTACACTGTCATCCCGCATCACGATGGTCTTCAAGCACTTAAATATTTCTTTCATCAACGCACAACTCGGGAGCCATCGACCACTACTTTGTTACACCTGGCTGAGTTAGTGCTCACCCTCAACAATTTTTCGTTTGATGGTGAGCATTACCAACAAGTTAGTGGTGTAGCCATGGGTACCAAAATGGGCCCTAACTTAATGCCAACTTATTTGTTGGTTATGTGGAAAAACAAATCTTTGAACAGTACACTGGTCTCCTGCCTGACTACTATGGTCTCCTCATTGATGATTGCTTAGGCACTGCATCATGTTCGCGCGCTGACCTGGTTTGCTTCATTAACTATGTTAATGACTTCCACCCAGCACTCCAGTTCGCATGGGAGATCAGTGAGACTAGTGTGTCGTTCTTAGATATTCTTGTCTCCATTAATGGTAATAAGCTGAGCACTTCTGTCTTTTACAAGACCACTGACTCTCATAGCTACCTCCTCTTCTCCTCTCATCATCCTAAACACACCAAAACTTCCATTCCTTTCTCTCAATTTCTTCATCTTCACCGCCTCTGCAGTGAAGACGACGATTTCAATGCCAAATGTTTGGAAATGAGAAACTTTTTTGTTAATCGCGGTTATCCTTCCCACCTCTTAGACACTGCCTTACACAAGGTCTCCAACATTTCCCATTCAGACACCTTAAGCGAACCTTTGGCTACCATTTCTAATGAAAAAGTACCTCTAGTTCTCACTTTTCATCCCTTCAATTTCAAAGTAAGGGACATCATTAGCCGTAATTTCGACCGCATTAAAAATGACCCAAAAACATCTTCCATTTTCTCTGAGAAACCCCTAGTATCTTTTCGGCATAGCAAAAACATCCGGGAAAACATTGTTCACAGCTCACTGCAGCAAGCCTTGGTATCACATGTTGGCACCAGCTCTTGCTGTCGTGGTAGGTGCAACACCTGTAAATATTTAGACTCCTCAATTTCAATTTCGGCTCCAAAATGTAGGTTCAACATAACCCATAGTTTCACTTGCACTTCCTCCAACCTCATTTACTGTATCTCTTGCAGTAAATGTCCCATGCTTTACATCGGAGAAACTGGAAGACGTTTAGGTGACAGGTTTGTTGAACACCTTCGTGATGTCAAAAACGATGTGCAAAACAAACCTGTTGCCAGGCACTTCAACAGTGCCAACCACTCCTTTTCTAACATTAAAATCTGCGCTATTCAGCCCATTACAGGTTGTAACGATACTCGTCGTAAACAAGAAATGCGTCTCATTTACAAACTTGGTACCATTCACCCTCACGGCCTCAATGAGCGATTCTCTTTCATTTAGCTCACTCCACCACCATATTCCACACCTTTTCCTTAACCTTTTCCTGATGATGTAAATAGTGATTTATAACCTGTTTCTTTGCCTATTTGCAGGTAGCTGACCCACAAATTGGGTCAGCACCTGCAGACAGGCTAAAATTACATATTAATTTATTTGTTTACTTTGTTTTTATTGGCTTACATGTGTTCACGTGATTCCCATTGTAGCTCTGCTATAAATACGCGTGACCACATGTGAGTTGTTTACTAATTTCTCCTGACGAAGGGCCTTCGCTCGAAACGTCGAGAAGATTTTTCTCTGTTTTTCAGGCCAACGTGACTTAACCCTGGTAATAAATATATATATATATATATATATATATATATATATATATATATATATATATTATATATATATATCAAGGTTCGAAATAGCAGCCGGCAATTTCTAATTTCAAAATACAGTATAACTAAACTTTGGGTTATCGGTGAAATTGCTTTTGCCAAGATCAGAATTATGGTAATTTGTTTTGATTGCTCTGTATATGATCGAAAAGAAACCAGTATTTGGTTTACAATACATTATTTGGTCCTATGTCCAGAATTGTAACTTTGCTTGCTTGGGAAACAGCTGGCAAAAATTTTGACCTACAAAAAACAGCTGACAAAATTAGGCATATTTTCTGAACGTTATTTCGAACCCTGTGTATATATATATATATATATATATATATATATATATATATATATATATATATATATATATATATATATATATATATATATACATATATATATATATATATATATATATATATATATATATATACCAAAAATAGTGTGTAACATAAAGATCACTAGGTTGGCGTAAGGTATAAGAGCGCTCAATACCATTAGGCCTAATAGGCAGAGCGAAGTATAATTTATTAACTTTTAATGCTGAGTCGCTACTCAGAGTTTCACGCTTACGCGATCTTCAGGCAAAAAAACTGAAGATCGCGTAAGCGTGAAACTCTGAGAGGCGACTCAGCATTAAAAGTTAATAAATATATATATATATATATATATATATATATATATATATATATATATATATATATATATATATATTGTCAATTTAATTAAGGTGCTTCATGTACGGAGGAAATGTCAAGGATGATGAACTGCTTCAAGAAGGAAAACTTTCAGGACCAAAAATTATGTTCAAAGGAAATTAGTGACTTTCTAGATTGTGCTGAAATTTCAGTATGTATTTAAGAAGTAGAATATAGCCAAGCATGTTTATGAATATATAGCCTAATGCAAACATGAACTTGATTGGTAAAATTCAAAACTTTTTGTGAACCTGAGCCCATAGGTGATTTATACAGGAAAAAACTCGCATAAAAGAAACTGATTAAGAACTTTCAGACTGAAATTTAGCCAATTAAAGGGTATTGGCAATAAAAATCAAGTTTATCTCATTTGAAAGAACTCGTCAAATGGTATAAGAAGACCTTTTACAATTTTTCCGTATCTGTTTTGGTTTTGGAAATATTTTGACTAAAGACAGCGTGTTGTCCGCCATCTTGGAATTATTTTTGATATGCAAAATTATGCATATAGCAATTATAGCAATTATTATATGCATGACAAAATTACTACATTCTGATCTAAATTATTAATTGTACTGCAGTACAATTAATAAAAATAGAGAAGGCCCTGGGAACGATGTTGATGATAAAATTCAAAATGCGGCTGATTCTGCAATGGAAAGTTTTCACATTTCCAACTACATGTACTTGTGGTACACTATGAACTAAAAATTCCATGTAAATATTTTGAAAGCAATGAAACAAGATGTTTTTAAAGGTGTGAGTGAGTACGAAGCGTACGTGTTGTAATTTTGCCGTGCATATAATAAACGAGTAATCCTATGATTTTGCTCGTACAATTAAGGATTTACACTAGAAATACATGAACGCAACAACCCCTCGCCCGCTTTATGTGCATTTTTTAACCCCCACTCCCCCCCCCCCCCCTCCCCTCCCCTAATTTCTGTTTTTTGTTGTATTAATGACACACAGGTGACAGATCAGAAAACATCCCAGAAAATTAGTTAGCAAGGTTCATCTGTAGTCATGTATTGACACCCCGAATGAACATGCAAAGTCAATATTAAAAAAAAAAAACACGAGATGAACCAAATGACATATTTTCATTCAAAAATAGATAGATATAAACAGTGGTCAAGAAAAGACACCATGCCAACGTCCTAGCGTTCAAAGACAATTCTAGACAATATATTATTTATATTAATTTTCATTTTAGATTTCTTCCATTTTAACTCAGCTAAACTGGTAAATACGAATCTCTTACCGTTAAACTTTAAGTGCTTTTGTCACCACAAACACTGCCAATTCAGTCTACTCTTTTCGGATTGTTTTTCTCGTTCGCGGTTTCTTACTTTTTTCGTTGTTCACATATAAATATGACAAGGCATTATCCAGTGCTGTTCATGATCTAAAAAGCCGCTTGTTTCAAAATTTCTTCATCGTTCCCTCTCAAGTTATGTAGAATACACCAGAGCAAAATTCTTTACCGGCTTTGAACAGTTTCAGGACACATCCTTCTTTCAGTTACATTTCGGTCGGCATCGTTTTCGGTCTTTATCTTATTAATTTTTAGGTTTTTTTCAGTGGTTTTAAGTCGTATTTTCTGTTGTCTTTTTCACGCTGTCACATCTCTTGTTAGCCTTCTCTCTTTGGTCTTTTTCCATAGTAATATTAATGTACATTTTAGCTGAAACCATTTTTTCTGGCAAAGATTTCTTTCGTCTTGATCGTTGAAAAACTATTTCGTAACCCAACCGAACTTATAAATTATAATTTGCTGACGTAAATTTAAATAATTTGAATAATTCAACAGGTTAGTTACCAGTACCAGTACCCTGCTATTCGAACTGCGCAAGTTGTGAATTTGATAACATATATATAGATATATAAACAGGTTTCAGAATTGCTTTCAGCTTTTCATCTCGCGTGTAAAGTGGACTCCACGCACGTCGAGATTAGCACCCTCACCGGGCTCCGGGCCTTCGGCCCTACGCCCGGCTCGGGGACTACTCGTGATATTTGAAAATTATGCCAAATTGCACTTGCCTAATGGCTCGTGCAATTTTGGCAAAATTTTCAAATATCACTTGTAGTGTAAATCTTTAATTGCACTTGCTATCATATAATTACCTATACTAATTAGTGTAATACATTGTGTTCTGGGTGTGTTAATCACTCTTAACCAAATACATGTACTCTATAAGAAAATAGAGCATATCAAGAACAATTATTTTTGCCATATAAGCAGGGGCATCGGAGCGACACTAAAAGTGGGGGGCTCCAATTTTTTAGGGGGGTCCGAGGGTGTGCTACCCCGGGAAATTTTGAAATCTAGAGTCTCTGAAATGCCATTTCCTGCATTTTAGGACAAGGATTTACAGAATTCTAAAGGTCAAAAAACGTCACAAAATACTCAAAAGACAACACTTTTCCAGACATTGAATATCTGCATTCAAATTTTTCTATTATATCTTTATTCAAAGTCGTGGGTTAGCTAGGGTTAGTGATTTTGTTAATCATAACTGTATTACTGGCCTTGTTTATTACTGGTCTTGTTAAAAAGTGTGTGTGTGTGTGGGGGGGGGGGGCCAAACACATTCTGCCCCCCCCCCCCACTTCCGACGCCCCTGCATTCATGCTTTTACATGCTTTCTCGATTTTAATAGCCGAACGAAAAAATAGGTGTAATTTTAATGTAATTATAATTGTAACTAGTTACAAAATTTTAAAGTAACTTTGTAACTGTAACTAGTTACTTTTTTTTCATTGTAACTTGTATCAGTAACAAGTTACTTTTCTGATGATGTAACTGTAACTAGTTACACAAATTATGTAACTATTACAGCACTGGTTGAGGCATTTCAAAGGTGCTACAGGCAGCCACCATATACTACACAGTTCAGATCACGGATCACAGCTAAGGTGTAGGACTGTAGGTGTTGATTTTATGGAGGGAGGAAAACCGGAGAACCCGGCGAAAAACCCTCGAAGCACAGAAGAGATCAACTACAACTCTACTCACATGAGTTCAAAGCTCAACAACGGGGTCATTCCCAAGCGGTCACCCATCCAAGTACTAACCCCGCCTAACCTGGCTTAACTTGCTCGTGAGAGACAGCGCGCTACTAGTTCGCGGAAACACAAGCGTCTGTCTGCCCACATGCTTGCACACTAAGGCAAAAAAAAAAGTACTCTGTTTCTGGTCAGGGCACATGCCAACAATCAACGCGGTGATGCGTTTTTTTTTGTTTGTGTGTTTTTCCCAAGGCAAACCTTGATTGAACAGACATCTGAAACATGTTGAGAATTCTTATAATATGAACACATGATTGAAATATGAAGCCTTCAATCAGTGCCCACAAACATACCAGCGGTTTTCATAGGAAACATTGGTTGAGAATAGACCGATCAAATATTTAATATCCGCTGGTGTCATTTGTAGTCAGTTAATATTAAAAATGTTAAAAAATGTATCGACGGAAAATACTATTGGAAATACTATTTCAGTAATATTTGCTTGTTTTCAGTATCAGCGGCTGTCATAAATTACGTGTAATCAGAAGATAATTTTTAAGAATCGAACGAGATACTGTTTAGTTGTTTACTTCGCTCGTGAGTTCGTTGATCTTCGTTCAACCAAATTACAATTTATGCTATCCAGCAGCCAATTAAAACTTGTGTAATACAATAAGACTGTGTAAGGGCCAATCAGATCTGTTTCCACGAATCCGTGGAAAATCCACGTGACCTGGAACACGATTATCGCCTCGAACTCACAGACGCTCACGCTCCCCAATTAATTAACCTGCGGGGGGCGGGGGGGGGGGGGGGGGAGAGCAAGTAGCTGTACACAGGCTACGTTTTTGCCGTCCACAGTGCAGAAGAACGGTGTCTTCGAATGTCTCCACGCTGGAGAGCGTTTTCGAAAAGCTCGTTTTCGGTCACCGAAGACGCCAGATTAGTGTGGGCACGAAAGGCCTAACCGTCAAAAAGTCTCCGTTTTCGTTAGAAAGCGGCTTAGTCTGGACGTGGTCTAAAGTAACACAACAAATTCTTTCTCTTTTGTAAGATTCAGAACAGAATGGAGAAGAAGTCGACTCAAAGTGGATGGACACGGGACGAACTGAATGCAGTGTTGAGGGGGAATACTCTAAATATTAAAAAGTCAAGGGTGAGGACGTAGCTAAATCACTAGTGACACTGTGAACTTAGGTTTTATATGGCTTTTATTGTTAAACTCTGACAAGGATTCGAGAAACATTTTGTTGCTGCCTCCCACCAGGGAGCCAGCACACTATTCTAGACATCTCTCTTGGGCTGCTATGCGTTACTTGTGCTCAGTCTTTTTGCCCAGCTATGTAATCAATTTTCGGATTTGGAGATGTTGGTTCTGAACCCCCCTGACCATGCAACAGATGGTGTGACAGCAGTAAAGAGCCTGGGAACAAGGCTGCAGTGCGCTATCCACTGGCGCGGCTGTGTAAAAACGCCAGGTAAAAGGATAAAAGGCCGGCCTGGCCTTTTAAAAAATATCCCGCATGGCGCATGTCTGTTCAACAAAGTTGAATGAAATGTGGCCAAATGCGTTCAACACCTTTCAACATTTTGAGAACAATAGAAATGTTGAACGCGTGTTGAACGAAAATTTGAACATGTTCAAATTTCGTTCAACATCATTCAACACCGTTCAACATCATTCAACATCATTCAACATCATTCAACTGCAGGGGTGGCCAAACGCTTTCAACATGTTTAATTCAACAATGTTGAACGATGTTGAATGAAATGTTGAAAGAGTTTGGCCAGGCCTTTAGATCTACGTTTACCGCAAACGCCGAACTCCAGTTTGCGGTTTTCCGTTCGATGTTAGAAGTTGGGACAATTTGTACATTTAGATTAATGTAAAGTTTAGTAAACTATTCCAGAAAAAAACGAAACTACATGTATATTCCTATAAAATATACAGGAATGAATCCAAAGCTAATAAATAGCTATCCTCTGGCTACGCAAGAAGAAACAAATAGATTTTCTATTAATTAGAGCAGTTACTCAGTTATATGTTGATTCTAGCCGCCAAGTTGATTTTTCGTGTCATATACAATGTTCATGCTTTAAACGACGAAAAGAAGGCAAAATTTATAGCAAATCAAAGAAAAATACTTAAATTGTATACCAGAAGCATTAATACGCGAGAAAATACAAAATCCAAACAGAGAATTGCAGACGTGAATGACTTACGTGAAAACCGACTTTTTGCCGTCGAAAACGTGTACCTGAAACCGCAAACGTGTAACCTTGATCCTCTCTCCTCCGCAGAGGCTAAATTTCGGAGATTGGAGGTTTCGGGGGTCGTTGGAGATGCTCGGAGGCGTCAGCTGGACATAAGTAGTGCAGGCGAAACTAGTCCAACGGAAAATTACATTTAGCCTCTGCCAGATTTCTGTCGGTTTCTTGCACAAGATGTCGGTTTCTTGCATGACTTGCTAATTCACGGATAACTAAGCCATCCACGCCTACATTAGTAACATATTTGTTGGTAAGTGATTATGACATATATATAATATGTCTTTCTTGTAAAAAAGACAAAATATACTCAGTTTTTTGCTGTTTAATATGTCAGACGAAGACTGACGAACCAGAGGATAACATACTTATATGGGCCGACGTGTAGCTCACAATGAAACAACGAACCTTCCTAGTATGTCCACACATTCAATTAACTGTGGTCGTGTAACCTTCTGCTATATTCGACATGTTTTCTACAACCTACAGTTCCAAAAGTTGTTGATACCCCCCTGATGCCGCCATATTGACACAGAAATCTGGCAGAGGTTCTTTTTCGCTTTCTCTTTCGCTATCCGCCCGCACTCCTTATGTCCAGCTGACGATTTCGACGCATCTCCGACGATCCCTGACATAGCCGATCTCCGAAAGAACCTCTGCGGAGGAGAGAGACCTTGATCAAGCGTTTGGCAGCGGTTAGACGTTAGCGGTAAAATGGGGCCGGGACCTGACTTTTTGTCAACTATTACCTAAGAACCTTATAGAAATTCCTCATAGAAGTAATCTTGTTGTTAAATGGTCGCAGACCTTTTTAATATCTGCGTTCACATTACTTACCATTTTGGAAGGTTAGGTGCAAGCTGTAGACCGAGGTGGCCGGGAAACGAGTAGTGGTATCTTGAACTGCCAACCACTCGGGCAGCTTGCACCCATCACACCAATTGCTTGGTGGAAATTAAGACTTACCATCTCAGAGAATTGAGTAAGAGGAGGGATGGTGGGTACAAGATTTTTCTCTGATTTTCCAACGTACGTCCGATTACTTGATGTGCAGGCCTTACCAGTCTTTTAGCCATGCCCTCGACTGACACCCTACACCAACCTTCTATACGTCACGCATGGTTACCTAGCTATTAACCTTGGTTATTACATAACCTCACTTAATATCTGCGTTCACCTTACTTACCATTTTGGAAGTAATATTTCAAATCCGAGTTAGTGTTCTAGACGTGGTTTCTAAATCCTATGTGCCGTTAACAATCGCGAGGCGCAGCCGAGCTATTGTTAACGGCACATGGGATTTGGCAACCAAGTCTAGAACACTAACGAGGATTTGAAATAGTTTCTTATACATCATTAGATATTCATTGCAATGAGGGCAATCACAACAGACTGGTCGTCAAGCGCTTACAGAGACAGGGGGAAATCTTGTTTTAAAACAGCCAGGAGTTTTGGTTCGCAAGACGTTGGATTTATTGGAAAACATACATTAGATTATGTTGAATAGCAGGATCAATTTAGCTAGGACTGATATTGAGCAGAGAAAATATAGATGACAATTGGAATAATGTAGAACTTTACAAACTAAAGAAGACAGAAGATGTTAATGGTCGATACCGGAGAAAACAAAGCGTGAGGTGACTGTCTTGTATACTTTTATATGTACTTCATAATATTATGAAAGGTAGATGGATGTTTAAACTTCATTACTTCAATCAGTCTGCAAGCAACATCACTGTTTTAGTGCTTTTCGTAGGTTTCTGTCTGTCGTCGAATAACTAAAATTGCACCAACGTAAGTTTGGTTTCTTGTTAGTCTATTTTACTTGTAATATATGTATCGCATGTAGTCGCTTATATTGTGAAGCGTTGTTGGGTAAAAGAATCTGTTGTATTTGGAACTGCTTTCTATAGCGACAGAAAACTGTATTGGGAAATGATTTCTAAATACAGCGTACTGTATTCAGAAATGTTTTCTAAATACAGTTTACTGTATTTAGAAAACATTTCTAAATACAGTATTGAAATTTTAAATTAACATATGTATTGTTCTCGCACTTGCATTAATTGGTCTCTGGTTTAGACTGGGTTTCTAGGTAAGTACATGTGACGTAAATCAAGCAACCGGATTGGCCGAAATGCTATGAATATCTAATGATGTGTGAGAAGCTGTAGACCGAGGTGACCTGGAAACGAGTGGTGGTACTTGGATTCAGGAAAGATCCATGCAGGTGGTATCTTGAACTGCCAACCAAGAGTGATGCTTTAGCATTACCTATCCAAGTACCATTTTCTAACTTCACTTACCACTTCTAGTTAGCTGTGAGACAAATGGGCACCAACCCATGCTCAAGCGAGCGCTGAAATAGGTCTTCAAACCCATGTTGATGGACAGCAGGATTAGGCGCCAGCCTATGCTCAAAGCGCGCGCAAAATTGGGTGCCAAACCCTCGTTAGATGTGAGCAGAATGGGCACCAACCCACGCTCAAGCGCGCGCAGAAACAGGTCTCCAATCCGTGTTGGCCGAGAGCAGAATTAAGCACCATCCTATGCTCAAAGCGCGCGCAAAATTGGGTGCCAAACCCTCGTTAGATGTGAGCAGAATGGGCACCAACCCACGCTCAAGCGCGCGCAGAAACAGGTCTCCAATCCGTGTTAGTCGAGAGCAGAATTAGGCACCAGCCTATGCTCAAAGCGCGCGCAAAATTGGGTACCAAATTAGGTACCAAACCCCAGTGGTCGACCGGGGGCATGATTTTGGCCGGGGCCGGGGGTGCCAATTGTGACCGGGGCCGGGGCCAAACCCTCCTTAGCGCGCGAATGATTAGGTCATGGGCTTTACCAGTCTTTTAGCCATGTCCTCGACTGACCCCCTACACCAACATTTTGGACGTCACGCATGGTTACCTAGCTATTAACCTTGATTATTACATAACCTCACATACAGTATGTTTTCATCAAGAAATTGTGGGATAATGCCGAGTGACGAACCATACTGCCAGGTGAGTAGAGAAAATCTCTACTCCACCAGGGCTGGGATCCGAACCCGCGACCTTCGGTTTACTACTCCGACGCCCTACCGTCGTGAAACAAAGATTCATAATATAAACAGAACATTTTAAACTACATTGTATATTTTATTTTTACTTTATAATTCGTTGTCTTGCATTCATTCTTAAAAACACTCGAATATATTATTTTAGCCCTTAACGCTGTTTATGTATAATTAATTCAAAATTATTGCAAAAATATTAAACTTAAGTCAGGAAAAATATTCTTAAAGTGTCACTATGATGAAAAAATCGTCAGTCTTTTTTTTTTATCTTGTCATGAAGTACATTTAAAATGAGGGTGAACGGCGTTTGTGGTTTGTCAATATCTCATCTCGTTCAAGAGATATTCACGTTTTAGAAATATGCAAATTTATGGCTGATGACGTCATTTACTCCAAACGAGCGAAATGAAAATCGTAAAATAAGGAATATCTCTGGAAATAAACAATAGAACGCGCTTAAACTTTGTATGCTTATAGTATCCAATGAAATACACCTCTCTGTGGAACTTTTATGATTGCCAAAGGGAATTATCATTTTTGCCTCATTGTTTAAAAATAGAAAGATTTAAACGTTTGAATTACAATGCCTACATAAGCACTAATCTTCACTTTTATTCGCTGGAGTAAACGCTACTTGATTGCTGATACTGATAAGCAAATTTAATTTAATCATTGGAGGGGGCCAGGAACTAGCAGTTTCCACGAAAACAACTAAAGTTCCACAGTAGAACGTATTTTATTTAATACTATAAGCATGCAAAATTTGAGCACTTTCTATTGTTTATTTCTAGACATATTCCTAATGTTACGATTTTCATTTCTCTCGTTTGGAGAAAATGACGTCATCAGTCATATAATTTGCATGTTTTCAAAACGTGAATATCTCTTAAGCGAGATGAGATATTGACAAACCACAAACGCCGTTCATCTTCATTGTAAATGTACTTTATGACAAGATCAAAAAAAGAAAGACGATTTTTCATCACAATATAAAAAATAAATATTTTTTGAAAAATATTGTTTTTCACTATTTTATTTCTCTATATTGAGAAGTTAAATTGCCTCATTGTGTCTCAACACTACACAATCACCCTTTTAGTTGAGCCTGTTACCCTGGATAGACCACAATGCATTGCGGATTGAAGATGGCGCCGCTATTGGTGAAACCCACTGATCTGAAAAAAAGGACTGGATCGAATTTTATATTGTGTTGGATGAGCTGATTTTGGAGCCAGCATATTTGCATTGACCAGAGATTGTTAGAAACTGCGATTGTGCAAGCAAATCAAACTGAGACACTTGCGAACTGGGTTTAGAGTCTGCCCAATGGCAATATATTTACATTGCTAACCATAAATGCACAAAAACCTGAACTTAATTTGATGCTTCACAGTTGGCTTTTCTCTCTCATCAGATAATAGGGACTTTAAGAAAACATAGCGACTACGACTACGGCAACGTGTTTGCACAATAGAATTTTATGTCATATACAAAAAAATTTTTTACGTTGTAAAGACAACGCGACACTACAATCACTACAGAAGCCTTGGAGAAACTTAACATTACTCTCGCGACTACCATTGATTGAACAAGTGTTTTTCATCAAGAATTTAAGAACAAAACGAGACCGTGCGGTTATGTATAATACTACTGTTAAACTTTCTACCGTAGCCGTAGTCGGTTGTCTGAATCTTAAGGTCCCTAATTAGAGGCAACGGCGGCCGTATTGGAGTGACCTCATTACAAATTCAATGGCTAATCTGAGAGGAAAAGCAAAACTGACCGACATCAAATAACTGTCCAACCAATATGTCCGTCCCTTCACTAACATTAAATAGAAAATTTCAGAATGCCCTCCAACATGTCTGCAACGCCACAGTAGTTGTTCACTCCAACATGGCCGCCGTTGGCTTCGTAGACGAAATTGGAGTTTCGACTGGGCATACAATCTGAGTTGGGATGAAACGTAGTTCATTTATAACATGAGGCTGAAGCAGCCGTAGTAAACATAACATTTCTGATTTCAGAAACTTTTTAATGTTTAGGTATTCCATAAGGATAAAATTTGCTTGTCGATTATCCTTGACAATAATCCTAAACGTAGTGTCTAAAAATAATGAACTCAAAACATGAAAAAACAGTCCCAACCTATGTTATCTTCCCGTTATGCTTTAATAGACACGATATAATTTGCAAAGGGACCCAAATTAAATAGGAAACTAATTTGCATGTGGGCCTAAATGAAACTACGATTTGGTGTATTTTCAGTAATAGAAACTCGATCCAGTCCTATTTTTCAGATTAGTGGTGAAAACGTCCATTGCCGTTTTCGCTGACGTCAGCTAAAAAGAGGCGGGAAAATCATGTTAAACGTGTTTTCTTGTTGCTTCGACTTCGCTTAAGACTTCGTTTCAGGGGCGAAACTTAAGGGGGGGTATGGGGGGTGTGACACCCCCCCAAAATACTACAAACCCCGATTTGCAGGGCAATCGGAGTAGAAACCCCGATTGGCAGGGCAATCAGAGTAAAATTTAGAAAGTGGGCAAAAAAGTTATGATTACATTTACGTCTAGAAAAAATAATGCATGACGATTATACTTTTATCAGTTTTATTATTACGAATTAGTAATATTAAATGACCTTAGTCCGTGCACGCAGCGGTTGTCCAGCTGTGCATGCGTACTAGTATATTAGGAAACGCGTGGGCTGTAGCTATAGCGTTTGAGATTTGCAGATTCATGGAGACGGCTGAATGCTTATTACCCAGTGAACTCTATATGTTATTACCTGCTTGCAAAGTTGAACCTGAAGTACTCCTGTCTGAGCTAGACATTTTTATTACCATAGTCGCATCGAAACAACCCAGCTCCATGCAGGAGGCTGCCAAGTACAGTACGTCCATCAAAATAAAAGGACATTTCCAACCGTATGCAAAGCCTATCAGCTTTTTCTTCAGTACTGCACCAGTTTCCTTCGCAAAGGATGAGCGAACTTCAAGGTGCTGTTACACGATGCGATTTTTCTTGCAACTTGCAACAAATCACTGAATGTTGTAAGTTGCATGAAAAATCGCACCGTGCAACACCCGTAGAAACTTGCGATTTTGTCATTTTTGCCCTGTTGGAAGTTGCAAGAAAAGTTGGATGGGTTCTACTTTTTACTGCAACTTACAACAAAAATCGCAAGTTGCTGAACGTGTAACACCCTTCCTGCAACTTGCGATTTTTTTTCCATATGTAAATTTGTTGCAAGTTGCAAGAAAAATCGCATCGTGTAACGGCACCTTCAGTAAGCTCAAAATCGTTAAGAACTGCCTAAGATCAACAATGAAAGACAAACGTTTGAACGACTTGATAGTTCTTGCTTGTGAAAAGGATCTCACCGACAGCATCGATTAAAAGTTGTTCTGGTTACTTGGTCGAAAATTAAAATGCGCAAATTTCCAATAAAGCCGATTAAATAAGTACTGCCGCAATATGCTTTTCTGTATTATAGCTACGTAAATTCATTCAACAATTTTTTTCATGACCTTGTTAATTAATATTTATTTTGAACTCTTTGTATTGCCAATTGCCATCATACACCAGACAGTAGGAACTTAGTCCAAATGCATGTAGATTGATGCAGGCTTCCATATATGGGAAGAATGGTTGGCGTGTGCTGTTAGGGCGCTGCCTCTCACCAATAGTTAAGCCCAATTGGACTAGGTTAGTATTTGGATGGGTGACCGTCTGGGAATAACCCTGTTCTCAAGCTTGAGACTTATGTGAGTTTCCTGTGCTTCGAGGGTTTTTCGCCGGGCTCTCTGGTTTTCCTCCTCCACAAAACCAACACCTAGATCTTAACTGGCTGCCTGAAGTGCCTTTGATATGCCTTCGACTCGGCCATGTTAAAATTACAATGCGTAAATTGCTTATGAAAAGCCCCTTGTATGTACAGTATACATTTCGGTAAATTTTACATACGGAGCTGCAGGGCACCATAGATTTTAGCAGGGCAATACTACCCTACACCCCCCCCCCCCCCCCCAACGAAAAAGGGTTAGTTTCGCCCCTGCTTCGTTTAAATTGCTCAGTAAGAACTCGGCATCGCTGCGGCTAAAACACATTGGAGGTTTGAACTTCAACACATTTTCGTCGGGTCCATCGACACTAAGGATTATGTATCTTTCTTTTAGCCCAGCAAAGAGAAAATAAATGTAAAATGATTACATTGTCGGAGTGTTGGTGGCGCAGTGGTCAGTGCCTTTCACTTCTGCGACCCACAATGTTGGAAAAAACCTGTTGAGACAAACTTAGGACATCACGCCTTTTTTTCATAAGTTGAACTTGTATATAACGATCTCAAACTCATTAATAATTCATGAGGAAAACACAAAGGAAATCAGTACCGTATCGGTGGTTTGGATATCGGAGGAAGAAATTACATAAATTTAGCAAACGTTTACCCCGATTTTCTCTTAAAATACTGATTTGTTTGAGATGCTATATCATACACTCGGAGGAGTATTTCATCAGGATATCCAAACACTTCGAAGTTTGTTCAAAAACCTCGAAAAAACGTCGCCTCGGTATTCAACAAACGTCTCAGTGTTTGGATATCCTGATGAAATACCCCTCCTCGTGCCTGATATATTGCGGTGCCCTGAAAGTTGGCTTGCGGGCGCAGCCAACTTTCAAACTAACGCTTTATATTCTGCATGTGAGTTCGTTAGGAATCAATAGTATATTTTTCACGCGACATTTTTAACGCGATGTTTTGAACGCCACAGAGGGTCAATAGCAAGCGATATTTTTGGCGCCACCGGAAGTGAATTTGTTATTTTGGACGGCTTTTCGACATGTCAATTTTATCAAGTCCGAAGAGTTTTGCGGGAGTTTTGTCTTCCAGACCAAGATTGTGGTGCCCTGAAAGTTTTGCGGTGGCCTGAAAGTTAGCTGCGCGCAGCTAACTTTCAGACCGCTTTATATTCCGCCTGTGCTTTCGTTCGTTCGTTCGTTCGTTCGTTCGTTCGTTCGTTCGTGAGGAATCAATAGAAACCGACATTTTTGGCGTCACGGAGAACAATCGGCTTTTCGGCGACATGTCAATATGATCAAGCCCGAAGACTTTTGCTGGCCAAGATTAATTTGAGCTGGATTAATTTTTTGCTTATATATTAATTTTAGTTTTTCTTAATTATTTATGTAATTTGCAAAATCATATTCATAGTGAGGATATGGAAAATATGTCACTGTATATTTTCTACTAAAAACTTGCATCTATATAATAATAATTTAATAGTACCATGTATATAGGTAGCGTTCTTGGTAGCTGAAGTTAGTTGGGCCTATGCCCTGTTCAACCACTTATTGCCAGTATGTATTAAAGTGATTAAAACAAAAACGGATTTTTTATATCTACTTTATTCATAATCATTTGGATTTTGCATCAAGACAAAGTGAAAGTGAAGCCAAGAAGTTTGCATGCATTTCTCGAGCTGCAAAGATGAACATTCAAATCAAAAGAGCAATGAACCAACTAGAAATACAGTACATGAGTACACAAATGGCGAATCCATATTATTAAACGTTCTAATTTTAATATTGAAATTAGAATGTTTCGACTAGAGGGGGCTTATTGATTTTAAGCCAAAAGGTGCTTATTAGAGGGAGTGGTATACACTATTTAAGGCAGGGGCATAATAGAGTGAGCAGCCATAATATAGGGAGCTTTATTTAATTTTCCATCTCAGAGAGAAGGCACCGGGGGGGGGGGGGGGTTAACCATATTTTAAACTTGATCTTTTGTCTTCTGTCAGTGTCATGCCTCCCTACCTCGCATGCTTGTACCTTTAGAACTATTTTGTCATACTGTAAACTTCCCATAAAAAGCCCTTGCCTTATTTTTTTTATTATTTTTTATAGCATAGCCAAACTTTGTTGCAGTTATTTGCATAATCTCGTGGCTCTTGCCCATAGCCTGCAATCCTTTTGGCCAAGATGCACTCCACTCAGACACTGAATAGATATCTATTCTGTGACTCGGAGCATGGATCTGGGAGCAGAATGCTATGGGGTGCCATATCCGCCAAAATTACATTTTTACGACATTAGTCAGCCATTTGCGCATTATTCAGCCCTATTTGTACATTAGCCAACCATTTTTTCTCATTATTCAACCCTGTTTTAACATTAGCCAGCTATTTCTCCATTATTCAGTCCTGTTTTAACATTAGCCAGCCGTTCTTGCTTATTATTCAGCCTTGTTTGTAACATTAGCCAGCTATCTCTCAATTATTCAGCCCCGTTTGTAATATTAGCCAGCTATTTTCTGATTATTCAGTGTAAGTTGTAACATTAGCCAGCTATTTTCTGATTATTCAGCGTAAGTTGTAACATTAGCCAGCTATTTTCTGATTATTCAGTGTAAGTTGTAACATTAGCCAGCTATTTTCTCATTATTCAGCACAAGTTGTAACATTAGCCAGCTATTTTCTCATTATTCAGCACAAGTTGTAACATTAGCCAGCTATTTTCTCATTATTCAGCACAAGTTGTAACATTAGCCAGCTATTTTCTCATTATTCAGCCCCGTTTGTAACATTAGCCAGCTATTTTCTGATTATTCAGCCCCGTTTGTAACATTAGCCAGCTATTTTCTGATTATTCAGCCCCGTTTGTAATATTAGCCAGCTATTTTCTGATTATTCAGCGTAAGTTGTAACATTAGCCAGCTATTTTCTGATTATTCAGCCCCGTTTGTAACATTAGCCAGCTATTTTCTGATTATTCAGCCCCGTTTGTAACATTAGCCAGCTATTTTCTGATTATTCAGCCCCGTTTGTAACATTAGCCAGCTATTTTCTGATTATTCAGCCCCGTTTGTAACATTAGCCAGCTATTTTCTGATTATTCAGCGTAAGTTGTAACATTAGCCAGCTATTTTCTGATTATTCAGCCCCGTTTGTAACATTAGCCAGCTATTTTCTGATTATTCAGCGTAAGTTGTAACATTAGCCAGCTATTTTCTCATTATTCAGCGTAAGTTGTAACATTAGCCAGCTATTTTCTCATTATTCAGCGTAAGTTGTAACATTAGCCAGCTATTTTCTCATTATTCAGCGTAAGTTGTAACATTAGCCAGCTATTTTCTCATTATTCAGCACAAGTTGTAACATTAGCCAGCTATTTTCTCATTATTCAGCGTAAGTTGTAACATTAGCCAGCTATTTTCTCATTATTCAGCACAAGTTGTAACATTAGCCAGCTCTTTTCTTATTATTCAGCATAAGTTGTATAGCCAGCTGGTATTATTTGACAGGTTTTCTTAACAAGAGAAATATGAGAAGTATAACAAAGCGAAAAGGTTGTGAAGTTGAACGAGGTTGAACTGCCGAGAATTTGAAAAACGAAATACTGACGTTTCGAGCAGAGCCCTTCATCAGAGTGTCACGATGAAGGGCTCCCCTCGAAACGTCAGTATTTCGTTCTTCAGATTATCGCCAGTTCACAACCTTTTCGCTTAATAGAAATATGAGAAGCCGGTGCAAGGTGGCTGGTTTGTATGAACCTATGCGCATAATGCGCAGAAGTGACAGCGATTAGACTTTCCTGTCGCTGTCTCTTTCTACTCTGACTGTCATGGCAAAGTCAACAGATTTTGCAGATGCAGCACGATTGTTATCCCAAGCGGCAACAAGTTTGATCAACTCCGCGTTAGTTAATGGCCAAACTGCCCAAACATCAAGCGGGACCTCGAGCGGGACATCGCGAACAGGACAAGATCAAACAAGGCCTGCGCGAGCTCAAGAAGAGTTTCGGCGGTTGTTTCCCTCGTGCTCTCAGGGTCAATCAAGATCTGGCCCTGGACCATCGTCATCTCAACGCCGGAGCGCCTCGAATACATCAACAAAGGCAAAGAAAAGAAAGACAGTGAAAGAAGTAAATGTCAAATTCTTTTGCCTTGCCTCTACCGCACAACAAGACGTTCCGACAAATGAAGAAAAACAACAGTTGATTGTCGCTGGTCTCGGAGAAAAAAAACTTACTGTGCCAGCAGAATCAAATGCGAACGACGTAAGAGTCGCCTTGAAAGAAGGATTCCCTAAGCTAAATGAAAGTGGCGGGTATGAATTCATGTACGCAAAGCCAAGTTCCCGCGAACTCAAGGTCATCGGTGAAGGCCAGGATGGTTATACTATCGAGTTTCTGAAACGGTTCGTGGGACAAGGCCGTGTTTATGTTCGTCCAATTCAGTCTGATTTGGACTTAAGTCCGGAAACAACAAAAGAAAACCCAGGGTCAACTGTGGAAGAAATTTGCAATTACTGCCTCGACATCTTCCCAATGAAGAGATTGAGGGAACACATAAATGTGTGCCCAGGCAAAAAAATTGAAGGTGACAGTTTAAACATGGCGAGGTAAGAAGATTTTAGGAAATACCAATTTTATCATTTAGAACAATAGCGCTTGCTGTATGTCGCGCATTTCCCAATTCCGGGTATATTGTTTGTATGATAATGCGCGAAAACCGTTAGACTAGACGGCAACCTCGTACCCAGGGCATTTTGCCTCCAAGTTTGGTCGTCGGCGAAAAATGGTCTGGCATCGACTGATCACATGACACTCAGAATTTTGGAGTGTTTGTCAAGAAAATTTATGCAGCTTTTGTGGTTTGTTTTGGTATAATACGTATACTGTACATGAATAATAAATTAGAAATATTTAACGCTCAGCCGAGTCACTCATGTGAACCTTCTTGAGAAAGGCAACGGGCGAGCATTATTCATCATGATACCCCCACGATTATCTAAGATACATCACAAACCAGCGTATATCTAATATTGTTGTTCTTGATTTTAACCAAGGCTATCATTTCTATGTTTTGGGGTAAATTTTGATGCAATTCAAATTTTGATGAATACATTATACTCATCTGAATTAATTGAGTTTTTAAACAGGCCAGGGCCATTTTCACCGACCTCCTAACGTGGAGGCAAAATGCCCTGGGTACAAGGTTGACTAGAGGGGGCATTCTGGGTAAAATCGGATAACCAATAGACCATTTATATGATGACGTACAGCGTGCTTTCACTGCTTTGCAGCCCTAGCCAGCAGATTTACTCGGAAAAGGTTTTTTTTTCAAAGTTCTTTTAACGGACCAATCAGTGGCGTAGCCAGGGTTGACCAATTGGTGGGTACGAAGTGACATTTTTAAAGAAGGGGGTAGCACGCCCCGGAAAATTTTTGAAATTTAGGATTTCCTGCATTTTAGGGAAAGAATTTGTAGAATTCTGAAGATTATAAAATACGAAAATTAAATATTTACATTATTTTTTTGGAGGATTGCGGCAAACATTTTAGTCAGTTTGATTATGTATTTATTGTGCATACAAGTATGTTAGTGAAAATAGCGTGCAGCATAGATTCTTTAGTCACGAGTACACAAATCACGCATGGAAAACACGTGGCCAGGCCATGGACTAGCGTTAGAGATCAGTAGAATAATGAATGATGTCATTGACGCGGATTGGCCGGGCTTGAGCCCAGCCTGGCCCACTCTTGGCTACGCCACTGGGACCAATTGCTCTAAATGTAGGTTGCAAGTAGACTTGTTACAGCATCGGCATTTGAATTTCCCGTCATATAAAACGTCTGTGAGACAGCAATATTTCGTATTACTGGCAGTACATTTTATTCAATATTCATTTGATTATGATTGGTCAGAAACTTTGTGAGATATATTGATATCTGCCCTTATAGTTGTATTTTCCGCTGAGATTGTCAGGGTCTGAGACCACAATGCTATTTATTATCTGTAGTAGTAAACAGGACTTATCATGCATGTGCTGACCACTGACGTTACACCACTGACGAAGGCAAGGCCTGGTTTTAGTATATCTGGAACCATTGGGTATTATTGCTGATACTGCCACTGAAGTTAATTTACTGATCAAAATGAAGAAATTAGGCTAAGAAGACTTAGAAACACTGTTAGTTGTCAAATATTTATTTGGTAGATCATATAAGTGGTGTTCTTGACTTTTTTTAATCAGACGTGGTCTTTGCCGGGATACGCAATCACGCATCGGGGCAAATTGAAACGAATTGAATTATTGTGCGGGGGATACACCAACTAAATTATTGGGAGGGAAGTGCCCCCCACCCCCACTCCAACCTCTTCTGAGTTAATAATATAAACAAAGAGAAAACATTTCCTAAAACTAGTTAAAATTTTTTACAGCTTTTGCTATTTCCGGTCAATATAGCATAGGGACAATATCATAATGTTCAATTTGTATTTTTTTAATTATTTATGTGACAAAATTACAGAGAGCAAAACAACCAGAGTCAGTGCGAAGTTATTGACCTTGATAAAGATGAAGGACCAGTTGTTGCCACACCAACCCCACAACCCAGTAAAGAGGAAGGACCAGCTACCATCGTACACAATCAAACCCCACAGCCCAGGGCAGCTTGTGAGAATACAGACTTCGATTTTATGTATGCATCCCTTATTTTCGAGGATCTCAATGACGATCACTTCAAAGATGAACAAGTCGAAGAAGATGCAACAAAGCTGCCAGAAATGGATAAAGAAATTATTGATATCAAGGATATTTTACACGAGCTTGCTGTAATTAACATTGACACAGAAAATATTTCAAAATTTAACATTTGTCGTAGCAATATTTGGGATGGTGTTAAAAGAGGCATGGGAAGGAAATCGTTTTCTCCCAAGAAAAAGGTATCTGTGAAATTCACTGACGATGTAGGTCTTTCAGAAGGTGCTGTGGATATGGGAGGGCCAATGAGAGAGTTTTTCACATTAGCCCTAGAGAAAGTGTTGTGTGGCCAACTTTTCTGTGGGCCAGAGCAACAGAGGCTGTTGTCGTATAATGCAAAGGCTCTAAAAGAAGAGGAATATTTCATGGCTGGTCAACTGTTTTCTATGTCATTGGTTCATAGTGGTGTAGGTCCACGGTGTCTAAGTCCAGTTTTGTTTGACTCCCTAGTCAAAGGCCCAAACAATGTTGCTGTGTCAGTGGATACTGTTGATGATCCAGATTTACGGTCTGGTCTTCAAGGGTTGATATCTGTCCAGTCAGTGGAAGAGGCGCATGCAGTGATTGCTAGCAAGAAATTAGACAGGATTCTTGAGTTGGCAGGGACGTTGAGGTTAATGAAAAATGTGTGTAATGTTAAAGATGTTGCCATTGAAACAGCACACTGGTATGTCCTTGGGAGAACAAGGCCAGCTTTTGAAAGCTTTAAAAATGGTCTTAATTGTTTGGGTTTGATGGATGCTGTCCTTCTTAACCCTGCATCATTTCATTTTGCCATGTGCTTTTGTCCACAGGTTCTTTCTGCAGACACCCTTCATGAACTTTTCACAGTATGTAGAAGTGAAGAAGGGTCAAATAGATGGGAGTTGGAGAATAGAATTCTTGCTTTTTGGAGAGATCTTTTGTTGGACATTGAGGAAGCTGAGTCTGAAATAACTCTTTCTGATATTCTCTTCTTCAGTTCAGGTTTAAAGGTTGTCCCTTGTCATAGGACATGTATGGAGCTTGAGTTTTTGCATGATCCTGAAGCGAATGGCGAGCTGTCTAACTTTCCAAAGGCTAACACCTGCTCTTGTGTTCTGTATTTGCCTGTTACTCACTCTGAGTATGATAGTTTTAAGAAAACGATTACGTTTGCAATTCAAAATACACGAGGGTTTGGAATTGCTTAAGAGTGATTACATGTAAATGATAGTCTTATTTAATTCATACTATAAATGTTACTGTTAAATTAGTAGTTTTGTTCATTTGTCGTAGAAACCCTGCGTTTGGTCTTCTACTCGTTACTGGTTCAATAAGCAACACTCTGGGGACTGATATTTTCTATATCTTTATTTTATTTTCAAGAATCGTCAACACTCTAATTTACTAATACAATTACAGATATTTACGTAAAACGAACTACTCATTGAAGTATGTATGTGTTAAAGGAACAATTTCCTCACTTGAGTCAGTTCTTATATTTTTCCATGTTATATGATTCTTTTTGACGTTCTTTTTACTTTAAGTAACATATTTTATCCGACATCATTAAATAGCACATTAAGGTTACATTAGATGATGAAAGGAATATTTTTCATTTTATCGTTTCCATTTTTTAAGCCAAATTGCATTCAAAATATAGAAAATTGACCGCGACATGAATTTTGAGTGAACACAATATTTCAGGGTTACTATTCAAAGCACAAAACAGGTGAAAACCTTCAGAAAACATGGAAATATTAACAAACAAAGCAAAAGTACATAAGTTATTTACCAAGCATGGTTCATACAGGCTTTGGCCTCGGTCTGCACACTCAAATCTTCAAGCAACCTTTTTACAGTACAGACCTGAGTTTGGTAAATAACATATTATATATCTGTCAAAACATACCTTCATCACCTAATGTAACCTAATGCAAATAGTTAAAAGACTGGTAGAAAATGGAATAATTATATAATATGTATTGTATTTGATAATACTGTAGTAAGTTGTAACAATTGTCTATTATGACTCATGTGCATTTCACAGAACAAAGTCAAAATACATAGCTACATTATACATGGATACATCATATTTAATTGTTAAAAAATTTTTGTTTTGTGTTCTTGTCCATTGACCTTCCTGTAGCATAAGTGAGAGTGAGAGCAGTGTCAGTGTCAGAGCATGTACAAAATAAAATCAAAGCCATTGTCAAACAGTTATAATTCCAATTAGAGCATGTTTGATTGGGATTAACTTAAATTGGTACAACATTTTTCTAGTAATACATTAAGTATTAATATATCTGCACATGTAGTTGTGCAAAGTAATATTTAAGAAATGGAAAAGATTTTCCGTGTTTCCATAAGTTATAGAAACATAGCTCTTAACCAGTCAGTGCACACGATATCAAAATGTTATTTTTAAAAAATATATAATTTGCGCAATGAAGTTTTATTCTTGTTAAAAGTATTGTGATATTACAGTCATGGCAACTGAGGTGTTCCTTAAAAAGTTGAGGATTTCATTTCCTAACTTCTGCCAATTCATTTGATGAGTTGCTGGAACAGTTGGCAAAGTTTCTCCAACAGTTGATAAATTTGTTGACAAATTTCTAATTCAAAGCACTTAAAACTGCTACTTTCATGGTTAGTTAGTTTAGTTAATTTAGTTAGTTTAGTTAGTTTAGTTAGTTAGTTTAGTTAGTTTAGTTAGTTTAGTTAGTTTAGTTAGTTTAGTTAGTTTAGTTAGTTTAGTTAGTTTAGTTAGTTAGTTTAGTTAGTTTATAGTTAGTTACTTACTTACTAAGCACAACATGATTGGTCAATTTCAACAGGAAGTTTGCAATTGCAAGCAGATTCCAGGAAGTTGTCAACATTTCAAGGAAGCACTCGAAACAGCTATGTACATGTATCTCACCTGATGCACATGCTAAGTCTATTATATTTATGTATTTACATGCAGCTGATGCAGCAAGTCAAAACTGAGGAAAAAATTAATAATAGTTACAACTGCCCACAAGTAATATTCTGAGCATGCGCAAGAGGTAAAAACATTGCTTTGCTGGTGCTGGGAAAAAATATACATGTAACCTCCAATAACCTCCATCTCCAAAAATATTATTAACTCTGCAAAGTAACTTGCAATTTAAACAAAAAAAAATACCAGTATACAATAAGGTAAAATAAATGTTTAAAAAAATTAAGTAAAACAATTATGGAACTGGTTTTTCACAAAATACATGTATTTTGATTTGACAGTGCCTTACTGACCAACTACTAATGACTTGCCTCTGCCATCAGCATCGGCAAATAATTAACTGGCTTGCCACTGCCAAATTGCAGTCTTTTACTCTGGCTCTTAATTGCTCTACAAATATTATGTGGTAAATTGTGCAGGTAACTTATAAAGTAAGTTGTCTAACACAATCCCTTACTACATAGTAATGTTCTACACAGTCATTGCCATCATGGTCTATTTCAGCTAACCTTTCATTCAGTTCATTTCCCCTTTCTTCTGCAACAGGATAATTTGTATCTGGCACCTCAACAATTGTTGCAGTTGTTTCATTCTCTGCAGGTACTGGACCAGTCCAGTCAATGCCATATAGACCCCAGTTGGTGTCTTCTGGTTGCGGAACTGCAGCATGATTCCAACGCATACCTCTGATCCAGAGCTGCAAAGGACTAGAATTGTGCTCAGTTCGTAATGGATGTCTGATCCATCCTTCAACCCATCGAGATAAGGCATGATTGATTTCTTTCAGGAAAGCAAAGTGGAGACACCAGAGGTCAACTTCATTATCTGGGTCTAGAATGCCATGATCCTCCATAGTGTGGAAGAGAGTGTAGAAAGCATGTAATACACCTTGGTACACATCACGCCACAGACGCTCAATCCTCTGGTTATGGACACTTCTCCCAGTGATTGCTGAACCTCGTCCAGGCCCACGCAGTGGATGATTAAGCATGTAGCGGACAACATCCACATTCTCTCCTCCTTTATCACATCTTACTCTTGCTGGAACTCCCCAATCATTAACAGCCTGCATAAATAGATCTAGAACAGTGATTGCTTTGTTGTTGCTACTGCATGCCAAAAATACAGGAATACGAGTGTATCCATCAACACACCCATGCACCACAAAACGCCACCGAATCAGCTTGTGGTTTCCGTCTAAATGCCACAGGGCCAGGGGACGAGAAACATTATACACCCTACGATGAACTGTCCTACATCGTCTGGCAAGTATGCCCAAGGCATCTACACGAGAAAGAGACTCTCTAACACGTCTTCTTTGAACACGTATCTCCATTGCTCGCAGATATCCAGCAAGAAGTTTTAAACCACAGTCAGGCGAAGTTTTCTTTACGTCTCTCACCGCGTTGTCTAACTGTTCATCGGTTATTTCTGTGAATCGATTCACCGCTGTCAAGCCATAGGTACTCATACGTCGTTCAACAGTTCGTTTCGACACGTTCAATATTTCACTCATTTCTCTCACTGTAAAATTACAATCCATTAAATATTCGATCTGTTCTTTTGAAATTTGAAAGCAAGGTCGACCCACGGTACCAGCAGCGTCAGATCTCCGCGCAGCTGCATTTCTGCAGATGTTATTCCTTGACAACACGTTATGAGCGTGCATCAAACAACTAAAAACATGTTCTGAAACCCTTTCAACTGAATCCAATAAGACTACGCATTGTATAATTTCATCTAAGATTTCCAATATGCCTTGTGTATCACATTCCAGATCAGGTTGAAATAAACGGTCTCTAACAGACAGCAGTTTACTATGTATCATTTCCCTCAAAAATGCGTGAGAAGAAGGAACTCCTTCAGTCTCCGCCATTTTGAAAACGGCGGAAGCATGAGCACGACAATACGCAAAAAGTTTATATCATATGATCTTTGACTTTGATACAGGATGACGGAAATGAGCAAATATTATCATAAAAGTTAGAATAGTTCAATAGAAATCGATCGCGAATTTACATGCAGTATTGTCCGTATATATAGTTAGTGTTTTCGTTTAAGAGGCCTACGAATGAACTCGTCCATGGCCAGTTTGCACTTTCGCCACGCTACCTGAATAACATATTTGTAAATGAAAGGAATTGAATTTGATAATTTCTGAAGATATTAGCTTTAAAAATAGTTAAATTTTTTTAGTATTGGCCACGATTTAATGTATGTGGCCGCCAAAATGATGGACGTGCAACATTGTTTAACTGGCCTATAGGCGACTTGCACTTGCACTAAGAGGTCATGTGATCTCAATCCTCTTAAAATAGCAGGTATTGAATTACAATACAGAGTGGTGTTTTAAATAAAATTTCTAAATTTCGATTTTCGAAACTTGCACTGTCTTTGAGAAAACGGCGATAATGTAGCTGGTCACGTGACTAAAATGAAAATTTTCCGCATGTATTTCCTTTACCTACTAACCAGATTGCATTATTGTTTGACAAATTGTTGTAACGAAGATATTTAAATACTTTATTAGTCAATTAAGTCAAATTTTGTGAGTTGTGTACTTAAAGCTTTACTATCATACTTCACGAACTTGAACCATAGCCCTAATAAGCTATTAGCTGCATATACTATGAATTGGTATCCGTGTATTACTACTGATCCAACACGCTGAGTAGAAGACACAATCTGTTTCTATTTGGTCTCTGCCTGTGTGTTGTACTACAGAATACTATCGTCATTTGAATTTACACAAATCTAGACGACAATGTTACAATGATTAGGAAAATAGAACTTTTGTAACTATGTTTTAGAATGAACACTTCTAAAATTAGTAAACAGCTTGTCAAATAATATAGAAAAGGGGGAAATGCGCTGAATATTTATTATGGAGTGCCATATCCGCTTGTGCTTATAACTTGTGCTGAACAATGAGAAAAGAGATAAGATATTAAAGATAAGATAAAAACTTTATTTCAAGGGGGTGACACCTTACAATTAATTGATAAACTTGTGGCCCTCAAATTAGCTGGCTAATGTTACAACTTGTGCTGAATAATGAGAAAAGAGCTGGCTAATGTTACAACTTGCTGAATAATGAGAAAAGAACTGGCTAATGCTGAATAATGAGAAAATAGCTGGCTAATGTTACAACTTACGCTGAATAATGAGAAAATAGCTGGCTAATGTTACAACTTACGCTGAATAATGAGAAAATAGCTGGCTAATGTTACAACTTGTGCTGAATAATGAGAAAATAGCTGGCTAATGTTACAACTTACGCTGAATAATGAGAAAATAGCTGGCTAATGTTACAACTTACGCTGAATAATGAGAAAATAGCTGGCTAATGTTACAACTTACGCTGAATAATCAGAAAATAGCTGGCTAATGTTACAAACGGGGCTGAATAATCAGAAAATAGCTGGCTAATGTTACAAACGGGGCTGAATAATCAGAAAATAGCTGGCTAATGTTACAAACGGGGCTGAATAATCAGAAAATAGCTGGCTAATGTTACAACTTACGCTGAATAATCAGAAAATAGCTGGCTAATGTTACAAACGGGGCTGAATAATCAGAAAATAGCTGGCTAATGTTACAAACGGGGCTGAATAATCAGAAAATAGCTGGCTAATGTTACAAACGGGGCTGAATAATCAGAAAATAGCTGGCTAATGTTACAACTTACGCTGAATAATCAGAAAATAGCTGGCTAATGTTACAAACGGGGCTGAATAATCAGAAAATAGCTGGCTAATGTTACAAACGGGGCTGAATAATGAGAAAATAGCTGGCTAATGTTACAACTTGTGCTGAATAATGAGAAAATAGCTGGCTAATGTTACAACTTGTGCTGAATAATGAGAAAATAGCTGGCTAATGTTACAACTTACACTGAATAATCAGAAAATAGCTGGCTAATGTTACAACTTACGCTGAATAATGAGAAAATAGCTGGCTAATGTTACAACTTACGCTGAATAATCAGAAAATAGCTGGCTAATATTACAAACGGGGCTGAATAATTGAGAGATAGCTGGCTAATGTTACAAACAAGGCTGAATAATAAGCAAGAACGGCTGGCTAATGTTAAAACAGGACTGAATAATGGAGAAATAGCTGGCTAATGTTAAAACAGGGTTGAATAATGAGAAAAAATGGTTGGCTAATGTACAAATAGGGCTGAATAATGCGCAAATGGCTGACTAATGTCGTAAAAATGTAATTTTGGCGGATATGGCACCCCATAGAATGCATGGTTGAAGTACACACTGTACCAGTACTAACTTCATATAAATTATTTCCTTTAAAACATGGGGCTTATCCAAAAACGAACTTCCCCTGAACTGCAAAAGAATCTACTGACCAGTGCAAGACTTTTGTATTAAACTCATAGATATAATTCTGTATATTATTAATAATTAACAAATTATTGTTTCGATGAATACACTTCCTTGTCAGAATGCTAGCATTATTCTCATTGCTTTTCCGTTGCCAAAATACTCAAAATAATGGTAGCATAATGTGCAATTGTGCAAAAGCCTAGCTGCATGGTGCAGCTGCGTTTGACGCGACATTTTTAAGGCAATGTTTTGAACACCACAGGGCACCGCATTTTAGCACTGTGTCTGGTTACGTACTGTATTCAGCGGCTACCCTGTATTAAGCGGCCGGTTTTCAAAGTCGCGATTTTTCTCCTGTACAAACGCTGTACTTGTTACCTTTATTACGCGGCTGCGGCTACCATTTATAGCAGCTCTCTATATATTATAGTATTTTTGCTTGTATTAGGTTGTCATCTTACGCATATATTTTTTTGTGTTTGAGACGCGATCCGTCATCACTACTAGCCAAATTTCCAATTAAGATTGTAACTGCACGCGTTAAACGTAAGAACTATGAAATGACTGAATGAAATGTATTTCCTTGTGAACTATAAGTGATAGAAATACTGTATGCTGTAGTAGAGGACAATTGATTGTACTTTTACAAAACGTTACGTTTATTGCAATGTTAAGGCCGTTTTCCATTACATGCGCGGGCGGAGCGGGCTTTGAAAGTTGGAAATTTTCAATAGGCGAATTTCAGGGTATTGCGCGCACATCATATTGCAAAGGAATTGGTGTGCTCTTGGCGGGCTCCCCACAAAGTAAGCAATGGCAAACAGACTTGCTAGCAAGCCAACAACAGCAGAATAACAGTGTTACTGAAACATCCAGAAACTGTATCTATACTTTGTTTATTTTAAACAATATGTTCACTTTGAATGGAGCTTGCCAGTTTTTTTGAAAAATGATGCGCGTGCAACTCCCTGAAACTCGTCTATTTCCAAAGCTAACTGAACAATGTCCACCGCACCACACGCGTGGGCAAAGCGGACGTAATGGAAAACAGCTTTAACAGTTAAAAGTTAGCAACTTGTTTCCTTGAATGAAGTGTCGTATGAAATGCAACTAAAATTAACATTTGACCACACCCTTTTTAACACGGCGGCAGTTGGTGACCATAGACCACTTTCATAAAGCTACCGTTTTAAATTAGTCTTTGATGTGCATCTAAATGAGCCTTTCTGGCTATGAGCCTTTCTGAGCCTATCTAAATGAGCCTTTCTGATAAATGAGCCTTTCTGAGCCTATCTGACTATTTCTGGCTATACTCAAATTGGTCACTATTATGAAAGTGGCCTATGTGGAGTGGACGATGGATTCACGCGACTCTCTTCCCAACCTTTGCATAATTCAAAATGGCGGATTTGGAAGCTGGGCAAAATAAATCCCTGTCTCGTGACAGAGCCCACATTCTAGGTCTATTATTTCTTTGGTATCGCGCGTTACCAATGAGAAGGGTGTGCGAGAGGAGTAGCCCTAAGTAGGCGAGTCGCGGTTTCCAGCAAAATGAGCCAAGTGGGTTCCCGAGCAAAACAACCCCCTGCTTTAGACACGTAATATAACCCTACTTTTGTTTCACTTGCGAGGCCTCGGTTGAAGCAGGTGTTCGGTTTTCTCTGTCCGTGACAAGCTCGATTCCAATAAAGAACCCTTTACCTCTGATAAACAAAATAAGAAGGAATATGTTAGAAGTAAAGAGTATTGGCAACAAAAGTCACAACTACACACAATTTTAACCTTCTGATTAACAATCTGTCTTAATGATTTGAGTATTGAACTTTAGCAGACTTGAAACAAAGGCTGACAGAACAGGACAGGACAGAACAGCAGAACTACGGAAGCCGAGAGGTGTATCAAAACTGGTTTTAAAAACTGGTTTTCAAAAAGTGTTTAGCGAAAGTGGTTTTAAAAAGTGGTTTTGCAAAAGTGGTTTGTAAAAAGTGGTTTTAAAAAGTGGTAATTGGGAAGCTTGCCAAGTCAAAAGTCGTAATTTAATTAACTCGAAACTTTAAGCCTGCTTACAATACAGTGCTCTGATTTCTATCTTTTCAGGGCGTACTGAGACACGTTTGATAATTACTAGCTTTTAATAATGGATTGTGCATGCGACTGGCGTTTGAAAATAACTGGTAAATGTAATAAATATACGGTTGTGAGGTCTGTGAAAAGTTTTGAATGCTTAGCGTCAATCAATTTTGTCAAGTGGATTTATTACTTATTAATATTGTTATTAATCCTCTTGGTGTATGAAGAGGATTAACTGATTATATTCTAATACGCACAAATCAAAATCAAAATCATCCTAGCTTCAAATAATTTTATTACAAGCTATATAAAAGAAAACAGAGCCGCTACTTTAGAACTGATAAAGGCTAAAAAGGTAAGTACAGACGCACCGGTAAGTGTATTTTTATTATTTCAGGAGATACTGAAGTACGTCTGATATATGTGTTAACAATCATTGGCACTCAAGGGTGTTATAACCTAATTATACAGTCAGCAAATACCAAAGTAAAAGTTCCTTGTATTGCTGTAAGTTTTCCCGTATATATGGACCAAAATAAAGAAATCAATGGTATGTTTAGATTATAATGTAATATGTTTTCCGTTAATGAATTAAGTTTATCTTTATATTAAATCCTGATTATAATTAATACAATATTTAATCCTGATTATATTGGCTACTGTAACGTTCTACAAATCAAAATCATCCTTCAAATAATTTTATTACAAGCTACATAAAAGGAAACAGACCCGCTACTTTAGAGCTGATAAGGGCTAAAAGTACAGACGTACCGGTAAGTGTATTTTAGTTAACATTTTAAAATTTTAAGTGATGTTGGAATAGTAGCCATCAACTCTTTGAAGAGGTATTATTTTCATTTAATTAATTAATTAATTAATTAATTAATTAATTAATGTTATTTATTCATAAAAACATATGTTAACTACTCATAAAAATAAGCTATCAGTCTTTTGACGGGTTTTCTTTTTTAATCCAATCATAGTATCCTATTTAAGCAGTTATCCTCTTGCATGTGGCTGTTTATTGATTGCGTAACGTTGAATACATCAGTACTGAAACGTTTCAAAGTTGTTTTCTAGAAGATTTTCTTAATAATGAGAAGGAATCAGAAAGAATACTATAAAGCTGCTGGAGTTAAGAAAATGGTCCAAGGTAAGTGTATTTTTGCTTGTATCTGTAATATCATTGTAAGGGCCCGTAAGTGTAACTATATGTCTATATATAAGCACGTGCCTCCGGTTGCTAATACTCATTCAGTACAAAAATCTAACTTGGTTTTGAAATAATATTAGGATGTAATGGTTTAGACTGTTTAGTGTCTATTAGAAAGTGTGGTATTTCGTGTTCTACGTTTTTTCCACTATATTCACAGTTTATATTCTATATCCAATTCTTCTTTGCCAAGTAATGTTGTAATTAAAAGTTTAAAAATTTTGAATCTAGATTTACAGGCCAACGCGAAATTAGTTAGGGTACATTAATTGGTCTTCGACGATAGGGGGATGCTCGGTTAAAATTAATTAAACCAAGTCGATACTAAGCTTGCACTTAGAGACTACATAACCTCGATAACAGTCTGAAAATAGTATACGTGTGATTTACAACATGCGTAATATAAATAAATTAATATATTAAACGTTAATATGTTATAGAGCGTAATAGTACTCCAACTTGCATATATGTTCGAAGCTTATTAATTTTATATCTAATATTTTAAAAGAATTTAGATCACCTGACGTATTCGTGCAAGATCCACATGCATTAGCACAAAAATTGTGCAACTATTTTGAGGCAAAGTAACGTTTTTGTAATTTTCCACTAGGCAACCTTTTGTGCGCGCGAAGCGAATTTCTATTGTTTAAATTCAATAGATTTCTGAATAGTTTCAGCTGTGACTTATAAAAAAAAAGAAAAAGTCGCTTAGCACACAAAAAAAGTCGCCTAGCAGAAAACGAACATTACTTGTGTTGTGTGTTTGTTTGTTTGTTTGTTTGTTTGTTTGTTTGTTTGTTTGTTTGTTTGTTTGTTTGTTTGTTTGTTTGTTTGTTTGTTTGTTTGTTTGTTTGTTTGTTTGTTTGTTTGTTTGTTTGTTTGTTTGTTTGTTTGTTTGTTTGTTTGTTTGTTTGTTTGTTTGTTTGTTTGTTTGTTTGTTTGTTTGTTTGTTTGTTTGTTTGTTTGTTTGTTTGTTTGTTTGTTTGTTTGTTTGTTTGTTTGTTTGTTTGTTTGTTTGTTTGTTTGTTTGTTTGTTTGTTTGTTTGTTTGTTTGTTTGTTTGTTTGTTTGTTTGTTTGTTTGTTTGTTTGTTTGTTTGTTTGTTTGTTTGTTTGTTTGTTTGTTTGTTTGTTTGTTTGTTTGTTTGTTTGTATTACTATGGCTGAATCCCAGTAGAAAAATTTCCAAACGCACTTCAAGGTTAGTCAGTTTTTGTGGGAAAGCATCTACACATTACATACATCATTGGGTTTCTTGTATACTTATGTGTTTGACTTTAACTTTTAAGACCTAGGTTTTTCCATGGTAGGGCTGGAGGTTCTCCAAAATATATTATACACCTAGCATCGGCTTTAAAATAAAAAAGAAGGTTTAGTTTCTAGGCTGTTTTCTCCCCCCTTTCCCTATAACAAGTTTTCCCTCGTGCATATTTAACTTTTTAAAACGGTTTTACTTTTACACAATTACAGGAATGTATAACAAACAAGGTTTCTTTTTTGTTTTACAGAAGAAAAAGGAATGCGAAAAATTAAAGACCTCTTGCAACAATACGAAGACTGCCAGAAAGAAAAGAAAGGAGGGAGCGTTAAAGGAAAAGGAAAAAAAGAAAATAATTTTGTGGTTAGTGAGCATACGTATAGATACGAGTAGTAATAACTGTTGTAGCAATATCAAATGTTATTAAATCAATTCTTGTATTTATTTATATACATTTGCATGATACATTCATGTAAACATTTATCGACATTGATATAATCAGTAAAGTGTGGTACGTACTTTGTTCTTCGTGAGTCCTTTTTTTGACGTTTTACAACAATAATATTGTAACTGTGAATTTGTAAGTGAAATTCTTTTAATAATTGAAATATTTTACTTAAATTATAATTAAACTTTTTACTCTGCCTAAACAGACAACGGCAGAATACATCGCGAATCTCAACTGCGCATCAGAATGACGCGTTCTGAGTCGGGATAAAACTTATTTCAGTTTATAACATTATGCTGAGGAATTCAGTACAATGAGTTCAGAAATGTAAATAAAAATGCATATGAAAACTGCAGCTTTAGCCTGATGTTATAAAGTTAATTAAGTTTTATCCCGACTCAGAACGCGTCATTCTGATGCGCAGTCGAGATTCGCGATCCATGTATATAGAGTCTATTTGTTGAATAAATCATAATAATTTAAACGCAGTGGTAATAACAAACTGTAATATTGCAATTGTATTTTGTCCCTCAGTGTGTACTAAGGTGGTATTCCGAGCACAAGTTTGTGGTTTAAACATTATTGCACGATTTTTACTAGAAAACCAAACATTAATCATTGATTAACATTGGTTAACCTCTTAATGTAGTTCTCGCTTTTTTTCTAAACATAGATTTTAATTTTTCTAAATTTAAAATTTTGATTGCACCAACCTTAATATTAATTTACAGAAATAATTTCCCCTACTTTTAGTTATCATGCACTCCCCTTGCAATGAGCCGCCAGAAACAGCCAACCACGGATGGAGCTGCTGTTACTGTCATAACGGATGACGAGACAACAAAATTGGAGTTTATACGCGAAGCAAAACGATTATTGGGAATGAAAGGACCAGTAAAACTTTACAGTTTTCGCCGTGGATCAAAATGGGCTGGTGTGCCCGATGGGGATCACTCCATGGTTCAACTCACCCAAATTTTATCAACCGAGCGCTATGGACTATTAAAAGTGACGGAGTCCGAATCGCGCAGCAGTGTCACTATGGTAATTTAAAATACGGTCTAGCTTTGTTGGAATATTTATTTGAATGTATTAACGTGTTGAAATGTTTGTTATTTTGCAGGTGGGTGAAAACGATGCGGAAGAGAACTCAAGCAACATTGTTATTTCTTCAATGCAAGGAGAAATGTCGTCTTTGCCTCGTAAGCAGCGCACATTTTTTACGAATGATTGACTGCCTATGTTTATTCACTTCAAATGACTTAATTAAGTAAAATTAACAATACTTGATAGAACATGTATCCTTGAATATGTATCCTTGGTGGAAGTATTTTTAAAGCAAAAGAAGAAACTAAATTACACCTGAATGTAGCAAATTCAAAATATATGCGTATATCTCCGGACTGTAAAGAAATGCTCAATGAACACTGCAATAAGTTCTGATATACATGCGGGGTTGAGGTTTAGGGACGGACCATTAGAAAAGTGATGGGGGGGGGGGATTTTCGAAGAGGCAATATTTATTTTTTTTGTACACCTATGGAAGTAATATTATTTTTTTCTCACTTGATGGCTGGAAATATTTTTTTTTTATATGTCTGGGTTCGAAGGATACAATGTTTTAGACGTATTGATGACTTTAATAGCGTTTCATAATCTATAATAAACTGTATTAGGCTATACATGTAAAAGCTATAAATTAAAAGACAAAGGATACTCTTTCTGATTGTACCAAGTCCAAGTAAAACCATCGTCGTTCCCCATTAACTCAAAGCATAGGCAGCCCACTTATCGTACGAATTTACGATATTTTACATAAAAACTCGGCAGGAAACTCACAAATTAGCGACATAATGCGAAATATAACCCCCTCTGGGGCTTATAAACATTGATAGGTGCATTAATAGTAGTTAATATTGGCATGTTTAAAAATTATTATGTATTTTATAATACCAAATCTTATTTAAGACCGCAAAGCATTGTGGTTAAACACAGACACCATCATGTTAATTGTAGAGTATAAAAGTTGGATAGTATATATTTGTCATTAATATAATGTTGAATTCTTCATTTTACGTGACTTTTGCCTATAAATCAAGTTTTATATAGTCCTGGCCAATATTTACTGGTGAGCCGAGTTTTTATTTCCAGTCTGAACTTGTGCTATTCACTTCACAGTTGGTCTGTATTATTTTAACCTGCACTCATCCTCCAAGTAGGGAATTTTTTTTTGCACTATGCCTGGGAAGATTTTTTTTTTCCTAATTTTTTTCTGGGAATAAATTTTTTTTTTGGTTTTGCCCCCCCCCCCATCACTTTTCTAATGGTCCGTCCCTTAGCTACTTGTTATATATAGGAAGTCAAAGGCGTTTAACATTCGGTCTAGCCGGATGGCTTTTTGTTCTATTCTTGTCATAACCTTTGTTTTCTATGAACGACTAGAGATACACAAAATATTAGAGGCGGGTTTTTTATTGGATTAATTACTAATTACTAATTACTAATACCCTAGTAGGTTTTTACTTGGTAAAAGAACTTAGGACAGTACTGGCTAAATAATACATACTAGTATGAAACAGTTATGCAATGTTTAAGGAAAGTAACGGGTTGGGAATACTTGACTGCTGGAATGAAACTATGAAAGCAACGAATAACGTTTTAAAATACATGTGAAAAAAAGTACTTTGTTAATACGAGGTATTTTTACTTTGTATTTACTGTCTTCTTCTTTAGAGTATTCTTCTCTTGGACAAGTCGTAAAAAGTATGAGTGTTCGGTTAGTAATTATTGGATAAGATATACTTATTCTGATTTCTATGTGTAGTTGAAATTACCAATGTTGATTATACATTACCAATGTTGATTATAATTTTAGCTCATCAACTCATATACAAAACTTCGACGGTAAATATAGTAATTGTAATTATGAGAAATGAACAAATTGATATCTCCGAACATTTTTGGAGAAATGAGTTGCAATGCATATATATATATATATATATATATATATATATATATATATATATATATATATAGATAGATAGATAGATAGATAGATAGATAGATATATATAGTGTTTTTTATTGTGTTGTTGTTGCTTTTTGTAGAGGCATTTCCCATTGCACGGAAGCAGAGGGAGAGCGTTTTAGTGCCTAAGCAGAAACATTTCAGACTCAAGGTCAGCTCAACTTTTCCTAGTTTTTGTATTTCCAACTGATATTGTCACAACAATTTAAAAAAAGTTGCATTTTATAATGCTATAACTCAGCAGTAGATAACCCCCCCCATATAGGTAAACAAAGGGATGCCGCCTCATTAAATATTCAGCGTGACTCACGCATGACTCACGCACCATGACTCACGCATGACTCACGCATGACTCACGCCTGTGACATGTTTGGACAAGACTGGAATATAGTTAGTGCGTATGAAGTTATATAAATTGAATAATATGGAGACTTTGAATATTATATTAACCTAAATGATCAAACAGTCTTATACACGTTTTGTGGCAATAAATGTTAAGAATTTTAGAGAGTTATCGTTTACTTTGGCGTAGTTTGTAGAGGAACGAAACAGAAATGGATAGAGACACTTTATATTTTTTATCTTAAACCTGGTTTGTAGGATTTTAGCGGGGTTTTGAACAGCCTAAAGTGTCTGAATTAGCAGAGATAACGTATAGACTTGAATTAATAGCATATCATAAATATTAGGACCTAAATATTCAAACAGAGTAAATCATCCTAGAATTATTGCTAACTAAACCCTAGTTTATGAGCGAGGAAATTGTAGGAAGATAGAATGAGGAATCACGAGAAGTCATGAAAAGAACGATTTTAAATGTCGAAATATAAAGGCAAAGCGATTTATTACTTTGAAAGCGTTGTTAGGTTAACTGGAGTACAAACAGAGTAAGTCATCCTAAAATCACTGCTAACTAAACCCTCGTTTATAAGCGAGGAAATCGTAGGAAGATAGAATGAAGAATCAATTCGAGAAGCCGTAAGAAGAACGATCAATGATTTCATGAGAAAATATGAACGGAATAACTCTTTAAGCTGGTTGCTACGCTTTCTGTTACTAAGTGTGATATTTGCATATTTATCCTCAGTGCACGTGCAGGAGACAAAAGAGAAACTCATTAGGGCAATTAAGAGGATTAAGCGCTTAGGCAAGTCTAGGCGAGAAAGTCATTAGCAACACGCGTACATGTAATATAGAATTTAAAATATTTTATTGAGAAATATATCTTTACACACAAAAAAAACAAACAACTCTTGATTATTATTGACTGTTGTTTCATGTGAATCTTCGTATAATCTTAATCTTAGGACTATAGTCTTAGTCTTAGGACTATAGTCTTAGTCTTAGGACAATATAGTCTTAGTCTTAGGACTATAGTCTTAGTCTTAGGACTATATAGTCTTAGTCTTATAATCCCACCTAAAATAACCCCAAATACCCCCGGGATACCCCAATCACCCCTGGGGTAACCCCCAATCACCCCTGGGGTAACCCCAAACACCCCAGGGGTAACCCCCAAACACCCCTGGGGTACCCCCAAACACTCCATAGGGTAACCCCCAAACACCCCCGGGTTTAATTCATTTTAGGGGTGATCTTGAGTTTTTGGAGGATAATAAGGGGCATGAAGAGGTATTAATGCATGGAGCCGGGGGCTCGGAGCCAGGAGCCAAGAGCTCGGAGCTAGGAGCCAAGGGCTCGGAGCTAGCAGCCAAGGGCTCGGAGCTAGGAGCCAAGGGCTCGGAGCTCGGAGCCAAGGGCTCGGAGCCAGGAGACGGGGGCTCGGAGCTAGGAGCCAAGGGCTCGGAGCCAGGAGCCAAGAGCTCGGGATATTAGAATAGGGTGCCTATTTTGGTCTGAGATAGGGTATGGATGCCAAAGGGGTAACCCCCAAGCACCCCCGGGGTACCCCCATCACCCCAGGGGTAACCCCCAAACATCTCCAGGATACCCCAATCACACCTGGGGTAACACCAAACACCCCTGGGGTACCCCATTCACCCCTGAGGTAACCCCCAAACACCCCCGAGGATGCTCCAAACTCCCACTATCATGTAGTCATTTAGTCATAATCCTAAGATCATAGTCATAGTCATAATACTAAGAGTATAGTCCTTATCTTCCCATTATCTTCCATTTATCTTTCTTGTCTTCCCATTATCTTCCTTATCTTCCTTCTCCTCCTCCTTCTCCTCCTCCTCCTCCTCTTTCTCCTCCTCCTCCTCTTTCTTCTCCTTCTCCTCCTCCTCCTCCTCTTTCTCCTCCTCTTTCTCCTCTTTCTCCTCCTCGTCCTCTGTCTCCTCCTCCTCCTCCTCCTCCTTCTCTTTCCCCTCCTTCTCCTCCTCCTTCTCCTCCTCCTCCTCCTCCTCCTCCTCCTCCTCCTCCTCCTCCCTCCTCCTCCTCCTCTCCTCCTCCTCCTCCTCTTTCTCCTCCTCCTCCTCTTTCTCCTCCTTCTCCTCCTCCTCCTCCTCTTCTCCTCCTCCTCCTTTCTCCTCCTCCTCCTCTTTCTCCTCTTGCTCCTCCTCCTCTTCCTCTTTCCCCTCCTTCTCCTCCTCCTTCTCCTCCTCCTCCTCCTCCTCCTCCTCCTTCTCCTCCTCCTTCTCCTCCTCATCCTCCTCTTTCTCCTCCTCCTCCTCTTTCTCCTCCTCCTCCTCCTCTTTCTCTTCCTCCTCCTCTTTCTCCTCTTTCTCCTCCTCGTCCTCTGTCTCCTCGTCCTCCTTCTCTTAAATTGTGCTTTTTGATCAACATCTCTATTTGACAGTTGGTGTCTAAATGAGGAGAACGCTACCAAAACACACAGTTTAAGAGAAGGAGGAGGAGGAGACAGAGGAGTAGGAGGAGGAGAAAGAGGAGGAGGAGAAGGAGGAGGAGAAAGAGGAGGAGGAGGAGGAGAAGGAGGAGGAGAAGGAGAAAGAGGAGGAGGAGGAGGAGGAGAAGGAGGAGGAGAAGGAGGGGAAAGAGGAAGAGGAGGAGGAGCAAGAGGAGAAAGAGGAGGAGGAGAAAGAGGAGAAAGAGGAGGAGGAGGAGAAGGAGGAGGAGGAGGAGGAGAAGGAGGAGAAAGAGGAGGAGGAGGAGAAAGAGGAGGAGGAGGAGGAGAAGGAGGAGGAGAAGGAGGAGAAAGAGGAGGAGGAGGAGGAGCAAGAGGAGGAGGAGGAGGAGAAGGAGGAGGAGAAGGAGGGGAAAGAGGAGGAGGAGGAGGAGGAGGAGGAGGAGACAGAGGACGAGGAGGAGAAAGAGGAGAAAGAGGAGGAGAAAGAGGAGGAGGAGGAGGAGAAGGAGAAGAAAGAGGAGGAGGAGGAGAAAGAGAAGGAGGAGGAGGAGAAGGAGGAGGAGAAGGAAGATAAGGAAGATAATGGGAAGACAAGAAAGATAAATGGAAGATAATGGGAAGATAAGGACTATACTCTTAGTATTATGACTATGACTATGATCTTAGGATTATGACTAAATGACTACATGATAGTGGGAGTTTGGAGCATCCTCGGGGGTGTTTGGGGGTTACCTCAGGGGTGAATGGGGTACCCCAGGGGTGTTTGGTGTTACCCCAGGTGTGATTGGGGTATCCTGGAGATGTTTGGGGGTTACCCCTGGGGTGATGGGGGTACCCCGGGGGTGCTTGGGGGTTACCCCTTTGGCATCCATACCCTATCTCAGACCAAAATAGGCACCCTATTCTAATATCCCGAGCTCTTGGCTCCTGGCTCCGAGCCCTTGGCTCCTAGCTCCGAGCCCCCGTCTCCTGGCTCCGAGCCCTTGGCTCCGAGCTCCGAGCCCTTGGCTCCTAGCTCCGAGCCCTTGGCTGCTAGCTCCGAGCCCTTGGCTCCTAGCTCCGAGCTCTTGGCTCCTGGCTCCGAGCCCCCGGCTCCATGCATTAATACCTCTTCATGCCCCTTATTATCCTCCAAAAACTCAAGATCACCCCTAAAATGAATTAAACCCGGGGGTGTTTGGGGGTTACCCTATGGAGTGTTTGGGGGTACCCCAGGGGTGTTTGGGGGTTACCCCTGGGGTGTTTGGGGTTACCCCAGGGGTGATTGGGGGTTACCCCAGGGGTGATTGGGGTATCCCGGGGGTATTTGGGGTTATTTTAGGTGGGATTATAAGACTAAGACTATATAGTCCTAAGACTAAGACTATAGTCCTAAGACTAAGACTATATTGTCCTAAGACTAAGACTATAGTCCTAAGACTAAGACTATAGTCCTAAGATTAAGATTATACGAAGATTCACATGAAACAACAGTCAATAATAATCAAGAGTTGTTTGTTTTTTTGTGTGTAAAGATATATTTCTCAATAAAATATTTTAAATTCTATATTACATGTACGCGTGTTGCTAATGACTTTCTCGCCTAGACTTGCCCTAGCGCTTAATCCTCTTAATTGCCCTAATGAGTTTCTCTTTTGTCTCCTGCACGTGCACTGAGGATAAATATGCAAATATCACACTTAGTAACAGAAAGCGTAGCAACCAGCTTAAAGAGTTATTCCGTTCATATTTTCTCATGAAATCATTGATCGTTCTTCTTACGGCTTCTCGAATTGATTCTTCATTCTATCTTCCTACGATTTCCTCGCTTATAAACGAGGGTTTAGTTAGCAGTGATTTTAGGATGACTTACTCTGTTTGTACTCCAGTTAACCTAACAACGCTTTCAAAGTAATAAATCGCTTTGCCTTTATATTTCGACATTTAAAATCGTTCTTTTCATGACTTCTCGTGATTCCTCATTCTATCTTCCTACAATTTCCTCGCTCATAAACTAGGGTTTAGTTAGCAATAATTCTAGGATGATTTACTCTGTTTGAATATTTAGGTCCTAATATTTATGATATGCTATTAATTCAAGTCTATACGTTATCTCTGCTAATTCAGACACTTTAGGCTGTTCAAAACCCCGCTAAAATCCTACAAACCAGGTTTAAGATAAAAAATATAAAGTGTCTCTATCCATTTCTGTTTCGTTCCTCTACAAACTACGCCAAAGTAAACGATAACTCTCTAAAATTCTTAACATTTATTGCCACAAAACGTGTATAAGACTGTTTGATCATTTAGGTTAATATAATATTCAAAGTCTCCATATTATTCAATTTATATAACTTCATACGCACTAACTATATTCCAGTCTTGTCCAAACATGTCACAGGCGTGAGTCATGCGTGAGTCATGCGTGAGTCATGGTGCGTGAGTCATGCGTGAGTCACGCTGAATATTTAATGAGGCGGCATCCCTTTGTTTACCTATATGGGGGGGGTTATCTACTCTCAGCATATATCATTTTGATCTTAGGGAGATTATCGAAGTACCAAAATAATTGAAAAGTCAGCAATTCAAGAGGGTAGTTAATTATGTTGTTGTTATTGTCGTATATATAACAATGTATCATATAGATAAAAACAAAATTGTAGTTTTTTTTAGTTCGGGACTACGTACTTATTTTACCTCTAACGTCATAATTACGTTTTGATGACGTCAGAGATAAGTAAGTTCATAACCGCAAACTCAAAAAACTACAAATTTTATTTTTACCTAAGATGCACTTTGTTTATTTCCGATTTAGTTTATAGTTTTCGAGTTTAAACACCCTTAAGTTTGACCATATATAGCAAATTCTTTATTCTTTACATTCCTTTACATTTCGCTGGAAATTTGATTTATAAAATCAACCATAACTTTACTTATTTTTTTGGATTTTTGTAGGGTTCTCGCTGAAGAATTTCGTTTTAACTGAAGAACATTTTTATAGTTTTTAAAATTTAAAAGTCAATTTAAAAACAAATCTAAATTTTGAACGTCACTAGTGACGTCACACTATCAATCACAAGCGTGAAATCACGACCGCAAAATTTGATTTGCCTATGATCTTGCGTAGTTTCGTTTTATTCTGAATATTCTATATACCTTGGTGACCCACGTGGGAGAAAAAAACACATTTCTGACCACCGTGAGGTTTGCACTAAAACGATCATGATCCAACATCGTCCCATATCATCCAACATTATGTAACTCAATGTTCAAACAGACCCAACATGTTGCATCCAACATTGCTGGATGATGTTGGTTCAATATGTTGCACCCGTTTAAACGAGCCCTAAGCATGAACTGAAAAAAAATTGTGAGTCAGCTACTCTCGTGCATTAGGTGCATTGTATAATAACATTTTGAATTTTTTAAATTTAGTTTTGCTGAGCAAATTGGACGACACTAAATTGGCAAATTTAGTACAGGGGGGAGAAACTTGCTTACCAGCCAACCATGGAAAAGGTATATTATCCAATTCACTAATAATTTATAATAATAATTCAAAAAAATGAATGTAAATCGGGTAGAAGTTCGTCCTGATTTACATAACTTTTCATTCGATTTTCTCAGCTTAACCATGCAGCTTATATAATTAAAAAATTAGTTGTTTGCAATAATAATATTTGGTTAGTAATACACCATATTTGCGTCTAGACTGTATAGACTTTAATGCAATGCTCGCGTTCAGGTTGTCTTATAAATCCCATACAGGTTGGCCGCTGATATTGTATATTTATACTAGTATTTATAATTGTATAAACTGTCCGTGTTGAATTGCCTCTATACAGTAATATAGATAGAACCAAGTGAAAAAGTTTTACCACACTGCACTTCCCGTGAGAAGAAAGCAAAAATATTTCGGAAAATATTGAAACTAAAGTTGTGTTTTGAATAATTGTCTGGGCATCAAATACTAATACTAGTAAAGTGTTTCAGCTGTTTCTATGGCAACAGCGACGTTTCAAAATGACCAAAAACTAACATCGTTCTTTTTTAGTATTAACACTTTTCTTAAACTTTGAGTAAGTAATAGACAGATTTAGAAAAATACGTAGATTCAATTATTTAAAAAAACTAAAAAAACATCTTATTTTTTTGAGTAAAAAAAAATTGAATTTACAGTTTTTATTTAAAAAAAATTAATATGCTAATTAATTACTTAAGGTTTAAAAAATGTATTATTGGGAGAAAATGGGGGTCAACAAACTTTTTTGCAACATAAATTTGATTAATTCTTTATTTGCAGCCAATCTTGAAACATCGCTGTTGGCATAGCAACTGCAGAGATACTTTATCCATTAACAGTATTTGTTGTGCTGAGAGTTACTCCATATTTTACTTTAGTTTTTGGTTTTTAGTTTTTGCTTTATTTTCATTCGTTCTCAAAAATGCAAGGTAAAAAACAGTAGAAAGCCACTTAGCCACTAGCCAGGTAGTTCAGCAGCTGTGTTTACATTTTTAAAACAAACGTTTTTTTGAATAGAAAATAACATTTTTTGCTCGTTAAAGTAACATTTAATTTGTTTATAATTATATTCTACGCATACCTCTGTTTTTTGGCATTTTTTATTTTTAACTTTTCTTTGTACTTGATGTTTTTACAAGAATTGTTCATATTTTATTTTTTTATTTTCCTAATTTAGAAGTATATCGCGTCTCTACATTTGTTATCAACAATTCTGACTTAGTTGGTAATTGGTCTGAAATCGGAACTTGCCATTTGTCGAAAGGCGCTGTCGTTGGCATTGGTGGGTTGAGAACATGTTACGATGCCAAATTGCGCATGCTAAGCGGTTGCGATGACGCGTTGATAGGTAAACCCTTAGTCGTCAAAGAGTTCAAAGAAAACGTGTTGAAGGAAAGCGACAAAATTGCTGTTTATCTGTGCCAGAGGGTAAATGTTAACAAATATATGCTTGCGCTATACAGCGAAAAAAACTAAGCAACAACAACAACAACAACAACAACAACAACAACAACAACAACAACAACAACAACAACAACAACAACAACAACAACAACAACAACAACAACAACAACAACAACAACAACAACAACAACAACAACAACAACAACAACAACAACAACAACAACAACAACAACAACAACAACAACAACAACAACAACAACAACAACAACAACAACAACAACAACAACAACAACAACAACAACAACAACAACAACAACAACAACAACAACAACAACAACAACAACAACAACAACAACAACAACAACAACAACAACAACACCAACACCAAATTTTTTGCCATGAACTATTATTATAGATTTCAATTCAAGTCGTTCTGTTACTAATTTTTTATACCTCGTTTTGCAGGAAGTACAAACTCAATGCATAGCAGGAAAAATTTGTGAAATTTTTATTAAAGAACATGGACGCACTATCGAGGACTTTCCCAGGTAATTAATGTTGTATAAAGTTTTTAAGTTTTTAAAGTTTTGCATGGTGGTTATTTTATACAGTAAAATAACGTTGAAGACAACTCGGGTCCACAGCCCAGAAAAGCTTATGTTATTCTAGTAAAAATTGTTTTACCAACAGTTTTTTTATTTTCTGATTGTTTTATTGCACTAGTGTTTTACCAACATTTCTTCTTGTTGGAGAATCAGGACTGAACGCGATGTGTGTTGAGCCAAAACTGTTTGGCCAGGTGTTCAAAAAGTTTATGAACAACACGGGTAAAGCAACGGAAGCCGGGGAAGGAGAAGAAATCGGGCTAAAATGTATTGCGTTTGCTCACTGGAGCTTGAAATTTTCCCGTGGTGCATTGCTTCTTACTGACCTTCAAGGTGAGTATTATTGAACTGTATAATTTACCTATTAAATGGTTTCTCCACTTTGTAGTATGTCACCAATCTCGTTCCCAGAGCCTACGTTCCTCACCCGGGAAACGAGAGACTCTGGGATAATCCGTTTCACATCGTTATTTCATTGGCTGATGAACATGATTACTCTTCTTCCGGGTAACAAGAATCCTGTGATGGCGTGAACGGATTATCCCAGAGCCTTTCGTTTCCCGCCCGCTGGGTAAGGGGAACGTGGGCTCTGGGAACGAAATTGGTATGTCACGTAATAGTATAAATCAAACAGTGAATTAAGACTTGGCGAGCATTTTATTAACTTGAAACTTAGGTTCCTCTGAATTTGTCGCATGCCTTAAAATTACTTCTTAAAATTCCCTTTTGGTATTCATATTTTAAATTCCAATATTTCAAATATTATTTTTACTCAAAGAAATGAAACAAAAACAATTCAAGTATTTTGTCCATTCCTTCGTGTCATCTTAAATTCCTCCACGTGTTTGGCTCAATTCAGCGTTTCTGATTATAACACAAAGTGAGTTTTGCTCCACGAAACGTTAGAGAGTGCGCAATACCATATAGATAGAGAAAAATATAAAGCATGAAGTAAAGTTACTTTAAGGTAACTATACTTCATGCTTTATATATATATATATATATATATATATATATATATATATATATATATACATACATATATACATTTTGTACCGCCGGG